>JAQFYB010000752.1:0-44554 GCA_034694085.1 Pogonognathellus longicornis
ATCGTGGTGGCAAGTGGAGGCAATGTTTTTGCTTCACTTTTTTTGTTTAAAAAACAAAGATGCACCTAACCTCTATATACAAGACAAACTGATTGCTATGACAAACATTGCTGGAAACATTGTCTTTCCATGACGGTTCTTCAGGCTTTGAGTATTTTGCATGAGGTGGCCTAGACTCGGAATCATTACTGACAAGGTTAGTAGGGTCAGTGTCTTCTTGCGATTCAACTGGTAGGCTGTCCCATTTTTTGGAGCCCTGTCTCGCGATCTGGTCTACTAGACGATTATGAACACTAGGAGTGATTTCTATTACTGGTCGATGATTCTTCATCGATAATACATGAGTACTTTCCTGTGCTCCCATCCTGGACAAACACAAGTGTCTTTTCTTAAACACCGAAAGGTTGTAAAGCCTAGGGCTATGGTAAGAAAAATATAACCATTAAAAATGTAAATATAGTTGGAAAAACGACAATATGTCCTCCAGTGTCATGTATATCATTAAGAAAAATTCTGATTAATTTAGTAAATCTTACCAAAATAGCCAATAGGTAGGTAGGTAAATTATCGAAAGTAGCCGGTCCGGTGCTAAATCGGACCAGAAAATATCGGATTCTCACGTTCAAAGCTGTTGCAAATGCTCTGACAGTGTAGATCAGTCAGATGAGACGAATGATCATTATACGATGTACGAAAAGAAAAGAAATATCTGGAAATATAAATCACAAAATATTAGCGATTCGTACCTTTTATTATTCATTACTCATAAATTGTAAATTAATCACAAACCAATTACATAGCTTAATTAACAATTAATTACAATCTTACCGAACCTTTAGAACTTTTTACTGGAATTTCCAGTTCAACGAGATCAGCGTTTCAACACCTTGAAGAACACTTTCACTTTATCATGTCAATAATAGAAAATTCATGGTAATTTTTCTTGCATTATTACATCGCTTCTGAATCATTTACCGCGTTGCCTCACACACGTGCAATCTGTGTGTATAGTTCGTCGTTGTATAAACCATTCATTCGAGAGACTCGACTCTTTCATGGAGAACTTCGTTTCATGCTGTATAAAACAGGACCAAACACAACAGAATCATAAACGAAACTCCTTCACATTGATTGATAGTCGTGCCGTGTGTGTAAACTCTAAACAATCTGAAATTCTGAACCTAAAATCAACCAACAACAACCAAACCCATTAAAACTTCAACTTTCAATTTCATTTGCACAGTAAACACAGTAATTAAAATTATGCAAAATTTCAAATTTTAGATCTATCAAAATCAGTTTGTCTGTATGTTTGTTTACAATCCAAATGGTTTAACTTAGAACGTCTCACTAATGACCAAACTAACTAACTTTTAGGTTTAACTATTTATTGTAATTTTGTTGTATTTGGATGTTAGATCAAGGGCTTCCTTCCATCAACAACAAAATCGATTTCAAAAATCAAAATTATGAGTTTAACGCTCATTCATCGTTGTTTGGCTTCCGATGTCCCAAATGAACATCTGATCTGAAGTCTGGCTTGATTTGTTTGTGAAATGTCGTGAACCACAACAAATGACAAACCAACTCCTACAACTATTACCGTCAATCTACCTTATCAAAATTGATTAATTATCAGTATTTGACTTAACCACAATGCCCAAGTAAGTAATCTTGTATTAAAGTAAGTCCTGAGATTTAAAATCTGTTTAATTAATAATTTTTAGTATATTGTATGTATTTAGGCAATGCTTTTAGTTGGATGCAGGCCTAGAGAAGCATAGTAGTTTGTTTTGTTATGGAATCAATGAATGACAAAAAATATTGCCTCGATTCGAGGACTCGACTTTACTTTAAAGTTCCACTAACCCTCCTTTCCCCCTCGATTGTTCTACAGCCATAAGGCTGTATATTGTACATCGTTAACATTTTCAACAAAGATTGTTAGTTTAGTATCAAAGGAAAGTAGCTTGCAAATATTTTTAATTATTATTAAAGTAAGGATAAACGTTATGGAAAAATGTTTTGTGTAGGCGTACCGAAACTAAAACATGTAGAATATTCAAAAGTAAACACTGTCAATCCAATTAATTCTTAATTACTACATTACTGTTACTATTACAATAAATTAACTTGTTGACAATTTTTTTATTATTTAATTTAGATTTGGAGTAAAAGCAGTCAAACTAATTCAAAATAAAGACATAATCTGTGATGTGGAGCTTGCTTAGTCGTCATCACTGTTAAAATTAAAGGTGTTGAGAGCTTAAGTTGGAAAACCCATCTATATTTCTAGTACCTAAAAATGGAAACTAGTGATAGCGAACCAGATCACAAACGGCCGAAAGTGGACTACAATGAACAAGATGTGGCCGATTACGGACCTCAAATAGACTATGAGTCTAATTTCTCTTTAGGAGATTTTGTATTCAGCTCTGACGAAGAAAGTATTGGTCGAAGAATAGCAACTGAACTTGTCAAGGCCAATGATTTCCCTTGTGATTCTTCGGATAGTGCATCTAAAAGCAATTTGGGACTGAATAATGAAGAAACGTCAGGTAGAAACAAGCCTAACTAATAATATTATAGATCACAAAGTTAGTTTAAGATATTAATAAGGGATTTTTTAATAATAAGTTGTTATTTTGCAGTTAGAGTTTTTACTATAATTTCAATCTCTATTTTTGAATAGCATTATTCCTTACAAAGTATCTCTGAACAGTGTATTTACTTTTTTACTTCATAGGGGACGATGAGCCTATTGGCCCTGAAGACAACTCCAATTCAAAGCCTAATTCTTGTTCCGACATATCGTTATCGGGTATGTCGTCAAACTCGGAAAAGGAGAAACCAAAAACCTCTTGGAGCGATGGAAGTGTAGACTTTGAAACTGACAAAGAGTCCAGCGAAGATTATGTTGTTTCTCCGTTTTCGGCAATATCTCCTAGTCCAGATATTGAGATAGATAACTTTTCTGAGTCTAGTGATTCAGAAAATCACCGAATGTATGATGTTGAATTTGAAGTAGCTTCTGTGTCAGAAAACAACGACAACCCAATCGAAGATGCGAATTCTAGCTCTGCGGTTGACGAGCCAGTAATTAACAGTTTTTATTTAGCTAAAATATTTTTCGGTTAGTCTATTGTTTACATTGTGCAGTGAAATACATGTTTAAAAATATATTTACAGGTTAACAATGAAGATATGCCGCGGTACGAACCGGGAATTCTAGATGATGATAGAGATACGGACAATTTTGCCGATGGAGAAATACAGTTAAGTGATGCCGAATCGGATCCTACAAGAAAGACTAGTCGCCTAAATACTTCAGATTCAGAACTGTCAGACAAAGACAAGTTCTTGTGCACTCAATGTGGAGCTAGATCACAACCTTACTTTCGCCATTGTCTAAGATGTTTTCGAGTATGTCAAACTTTGGAAAAACACCATATTTTTTGTATTGTAAATTATCCGTTCACGATACATACATAATTCTATAATTTCTTTCGTATAAAATTAGATTCGGCGAAATTGGCTTCCTAAGCGCACGAAACCTAGACGAGCGAAAAGAAAAAAGGCCTCGAAAAATGCGAACGTAGGAACTGAAGCTGAGAGTGAACCGGTGCCGTCGACGTCCAGAGATTCATTTTCAATTGCAAGAATGAACGACACTAGAAGTGATACCCCAAAACCTCCTCCATCGGATGATTCTTCGAAAGAAAGAATGATGCAATCATTTTTGAAAAATTTGGTACCTGGACAACCTGAAGACACTGATAATCTAGATACAGTGGACGGCCCTACGAAAAGAGTGGATACAGTGATACGTGGAGGAATATTAACCCCACCTTCTAGTAATCTCCAGTCACAACATGAGTTAGATTCTCAATCGTGCTCTTCCTCAAATAAACCGACAGTGAATATGTTGGAACCCCCTGAGTCTCCATTAAGTCCTCTGTTACCACCACAGTCAACTTTACCGAATCAGCAAAATCCTGGTTACAATACGGGAGCAAAAAATGGGATCAATTTGAAACTTTTACAAAGTTTAAAATCAGCTTTAGAAGATCCTGTAAAAATAGACGTGGTCTCCTCCACCCCTGTCACAATGAAGGAAGAAACTCACAGTAGTGTGCCAATGTGTAATTTGTGCTGTGTAAGAGAAAAGGATGCTGCTTTTGTTCATAATAAAATTGCCCATCACTTCTGCTGCTTTGTTTGTGCCGATAAAATATTGAAAAAGAATGGAAAATGTCCAATTTGTCGCGACAGGGTTTTTAGAGTTGTTAAAATTATATCAGTGTAATAGTGCATTTACAAAATCAGTGTTAATGTGTTGTAAAATTGTAAACAATCATTAGAATGGACATTTATGTTATCTTTTAAGTGAATCCCCTCTAAGAAGCGTGTAATTAATGATGATAATTCTACAACATCGAATGACAAAGTTTGAAGGAACGTCATGTCGATCTCAACCGAATGAACAGATAATAAACAATTGTATCAATTTCAATTAGGTGATAGGTCGACTGATGGTGCTGTATTCTCAGTGTCACTCAAGACTGAAATAGTCTTTTGAAAACAACCTATTCTTTTGTTGGTAGCAGAAAATCTTTTACTACACATCAATTCTAGATTCGCCTAATCAGATTCCTAAGGAAATGTGACAATGAACTAAGTAATTATTGTGTTTAATGTTTAAATGCTAAATGTAATGGAATAAATTTGTGTGACAAATAGTGGAAATAGTCTTGCTACTGTAAAATGCTTGTGCAGCCCTTGTGCGCTTAATTTTAAAGAATTGCATCGTTTCAAAATCTCAAAATTGTTCCAGAATTGCACATGTTTAATCGTGTAATCTGAAAAGCATATAAACAATAAAAAATTTCACATATACGAGCTATATTCTACATGATATAAAATGTCTCTTCTCTCGACGCATTCTAAATTAATTATAATTCTGATTTACAAGACTGGTATACAATCTTATCTTACTACATACCAAAATAATTTGTAAATAAAACGAAAAAAAGAGTTCATGTTTTACATAATATCAGTTTTAACGATATAATAATAATTATACAATAACGAATAACGAGACATTTCGATTCTCATTCAATCAATTCAACGACAGCACAATTACATTGAAATGTAAGAAATGGTAAACCAATACGAATAGTCATACGGATCATATTATTGCGAGTAGTGTCAAAGGGTAATAATAAATGTACCTAATAATTTTAAACCAATTGTCATATTTTCGTCCCACTTTCCACACTCTGTTATTCTAATTAATAGTTTGTTTTAAATTCAATTTGAATTAGGGTTAGCGAGTAATTAAAGTTAACCTAACTTAACGTTAGATTAACCTTAAATTGATTTACTCACAATTAGCAAACATTCATTCTTCATTATTGAATTACCTAAGACAGCAATTGAATCTATCACACGACATTATTCTATCATAATATTATTAACAATATTACGCTGGGGTTATCAATAAACTATTCTCCTTTTAAAGCACGGAGAATTGGTTCCCTATTTAATGTAAAGTTTAGCCATGTAGGCGAACATAGTTTATCATAAACCGAGGATGCCTTTTGTTGCTCCACATCCACTTTTTTGTTAAATCTTGCCTGTGAAAACAACATGGTCAAGTGCTGTTGATCTTCACTTTTCTCCGCAGTTTCAATTTCGTCCACAAATAAACGGCGTTTTGGATTTCGAGGTTTCTGAGTGTGTGAAAGAGAATTGTTATTAGATATAGCCGCTGCAGGAAGTGATCGACTTATGCAATTCTGATTTTGATAGTGAAGTTCGGATTTTGGTGGAGTCATCAAAAAATTATTGAAAACATCGCAGTACTGAGTTTTGGGAGAGGTAGCCTGTTCAAGTCCAAATAAATTGTATTATTTAAGCATATTCAAAAATACTAAATCAAAGATTTTTGTTTTCTTAATTACTTTTTTTGGCTTCTTTTCTTGTGGATTTTTAGTACTGTCTGATGGAGTTCCAATTGGTTTCATGTTATAGTCTTTATGACTTGCGATAAGATTCATAGTAGTGTCTTGTCCGTGTTGATTGCTACTTTCATTGTCGTACGAATATGGAAATCGCCCTGCTGCAAAATTATAATTTGGATGACTTCTGAAAAATTGAATAGCATTCTTTCCTTGTAGTTTGTCAGCAACCCATCGTTTCAGTCGTCTAAAAAAGTTACATATAAATTAAAACAATGCCTCTATATATGATTCAGTAATTGATTTTTAACAGGATTTAAAAATATATTTCGTAAATGTAGACAACCTACTTAACATAAGTGTAAACAGGAAAGAAGTTGGCATTTGAATATCCTCTGGTAGATATGACGTTGGGATCTCTTTTATTTTCTGGTAACTCTTCCAAAGCAAACCAAGCAATGTTTTTTATTTCGTACTGTGTTTCAGGATGAAATGGAAAATTCGTATCTACTCCTCTTATAATGTAAAGCCTGGATTTTCTGTGATCATTTGATTCGCTTTCGATGAAATGGTTTGCTACGAGTTTATCACCAATTGTGTAACCAACTTCTTCTTTCACCTGTAACACATACAGGAAAATTTATGATTTTAAAAATAATTCTCTATTAAAATATTAAAATATTTTTACCAAATTAACGTTTATTCTTACCTCTCTTACTGCGCAGATAGTTGGATCTTCATCCTTATTAACTTTTCCTTTCGGAAAACCCCAGTGTCCTCCAAAACTCTGAACTAAAACTACGTGCGTCAATTCCTGATTCATTAAAATTGCTCCAAACGTGGGTACTTTCTGCTTATACTCCTTAAAGCTAGCCATGATTGAATCGAAGTTTTTCATATAGTGCTTTAAATACGGAGTTCTCTGTGGATGGAAAAATAGTACATTGTATATTACGATTTTAACAACTATTCAATTACACACATACCTGAAACATTAATGCAGCAAAATCTTGAAATTTAATGTGTCCCATCGCTGCCATTTTTGGGTTGGCTCCTTCACTACAATATCTGTCAACTAGAAACCAATGGGCTAACTCTATTTGAAAACAAACACGTGTTGGATCTCTTTCTTCTTCAGGAATATTCATTGTAAACCGACTGAAATGAAACAATATTACAATAATATAATATTTGCACGCAGTATGTAATAGTAAAATTACCAAATAGTATATTTGTAATATTTGTAAAATTATTACATAATAAGATCATCAAGAATATTTTCAGGAATCATTGGAGCAGTGTGGGATGGCTGGGGCGGAGGAGCCGCTGGAAGCTGGGTTTGTGGTGTACCATTATTATGGGAGCCAGTTCCCACACTATACGCCGAGGTCCCTATTAGACCTCCAAAACCTAATGTAAAATCTATTCGATTCATCGTTTTTAGTGCTGTCAAAAAGCAGCTGCACTACACATAAATAATTGTCAAATAATCTGTGCAAAGGTCAAATTGTTGATTATTTAAAATCCTCAAGCCTCCTTGATCCGATGCAATATTTTATCCTGAAGTCAAAATTGGTTTTCTCTTCTATTTCGTGTGTTCGTCAAAAAATCTGTAAAAACAAATAAGGACAAAATTAAATATCAACACAGACCAAAAACCAATGTAAATTAAATAAATGATAAATGCCACACCACAATGTAGTTCATGTAACACAGTCCATGATAGTTAATTAATAAAAAGAATAGATATACATTACCTTGTCACTTTTAATTAGAAATTCGACTGAATTTGCAGTATATTGTGCACAATTAAAAATATTCATAACCACACTTGAATGACATAATATGACGAAGCGTCAAAATATTGTCAAGGCTTAGATACCCAATACAAATATTATAAGTGTTTTTGTAATGTAATAAAAGTAGACTGTTGTTTAATGTATTGTACATTCAGAACTCAAAAATGTAACTTATATTTTGACAATTAAATGTATTTTAAATACCAATTAAGTTTTTAATCGCAATTAAAAACGATTTCACTAAAACTTTTGTCCTTTTTCAACTAACAAATAATAACAATTTGAGTTTTCAAAAGATGCACACAGAACGAACTGCATGTGACTTAATGTTTGATAACATTGCGGAGTGCAGTGCGCGCCTTTATTCAAATCCTTTTTCACAATTTTTGCCGAAAGTGCAAGAAGACTCGACACATTTGTATTGTATAAGGCGAGGAGATTTTGCAAATCTTTGCCATTTATGTGGAATCTGCAAATCTGTATCCATATTATTATTGCCAATTTGTTGTTGCAGATAACTTGAGATAACAATCTTAATTTTCGATTGAATGGCAGTGTCAATAATAATTTGCAGTAAACATTTATTAAGTCAAATAGTGAAAAGTTGAACGTTGAACGTGGTGCCCCCTCAATAATGACGACTTGACTTGACGTGAAGACGACGATTCGTGTATTCTTTATTTATAAAGCTGGCAATAATTAAGACATTAAGTTAACTTATTTACGGCGTGTGTCGTTTATTAGGCATTTGTATGTGGATATAATTCATGTCTTCATGTATGGGTCAAATACGTGAGCAATTTTAGTCAATCTGTCAAAGAACATCATTGGAGATTCGAAGAAGTAGGCATTTGAACGCTGAAGACACTAAAAAGGTCGGTATAAACACTTCTTTTAACATCTATATGTTAAATATCGTCATGTTTCCAATGAACTTATTTTTTATTTATATTTTAACTTTCAGTGTGCTGCTAAGGCTAACAACCGGGCCGGGCTTTTGGGGTTCGCATGTAAACTTACAGAATCTTATACTGCTTACATACGTTTACGTTACAAAGTTACAACTAGCTAAACAATCCCAGGTGCTGTATGTCGTTTAAAGCCAGTAAACAATTAACGTATGCAAAATTAAACACTTTTATAGTGTGCTACGTTAGTACATATTCATTATACTCAGTATCACTATCTTCGCCAGTTTACACGTGAACATTTGAAAAATCAGTAAAATGGACTACCAAGAAGAGCAGCAAAGCGAACTAGAGGCATTAGAGTCAATATACCCTTCAGAATACAATCGTAAGAAAGTAGAAATTATTCAGTATTATTTGTTGATGTAATACATGATTGAATGCATTTTTAGATTTGATATTCTTGATTTTTCTACAGTGCTATCTACCGACCCGATCTCTTTTACGATATCAGTCAAATCAGAAAATTATGAAGACGGAGAAAACGGTTATTTCTGTAATATAAAGTTTACTTTTCCTGAAAAGTATCCAGTAAGTTTCGCCATATCCTAATAACATTGTGCAACTCTAGCTAAAATTTTGAAAATTCTGTTGTGCTTTGTCTATTCACTCTATTCCGTATATTTCAGATTATGAGGTATTTATTTTGTGTTTTAGGAAGTAGTGCCTGAGATCGATGTAATAGAAGATGACGACGAAATTAATTTGGAGCCTACGGATATATTTGATTTAAAAGAGCTTTTAACACAACAAGTTCTGTAAAATAATAAAATCTACTCATTTTGCATAGTTGTTGCTTATATGGGTTTATGTAAAATAATTGTAAATTGTATATATCCAAGCAATAATTAGTTTTTGTTACATTTTGTACTATTTTAGGCAACGGAGAATACGGGGATGGCTATGATTTTTACGTTAGTATCTACAGCAATGGAATGGCTAAATACCAGCTGGGACGATATGATTAAGAGCAAAGACGACGAAGAGGAAAAGAGACGTTTAGAAGAAGACGAAGCAGAGCAGGTACCCAAGCTGAGTAACGAAACAGTTGTGTCAATACCATTTATGTTGAAGCTAAAAAGTTGTTTTTATGTAGCATCGGTTCGATGGAACTCATGTAACTGTACAAAGTTTCATTGAATGGAAAATTGCGTTTGATGCTGAAATGCAATCCAAGCGTAAAGATGTGGATGTAGAGAAAGATCCCACATCCAAAAAGTTAACCGGAAAAGAATTATTCCTTAGAGATAAAACTCTTAACGAGTCTGACTTACAGTTCGTTGAAGAAGGTATGTGTAAATTTTTGATGTTTAATTTTCCGTTTACTATTCACAATATTGTCTCATTTAATAAAGTCTTGGCTTGTCAAAGAAGTACAAAAAGGTACAAAAAATGCAAATAATTTTTGCTCTCTAGTATTTTTTAAGTGATGATAACGCTGATGTAGGTAGATACACCATGCGTATGTAATGTAAAAGTATCCAACTCAAAAAGCTATTTAATTTTATTTACCACATTTGAAGTTTTGAATACTGAAAAGTCTCAGCCAAGTCCAACTCCTACAAACTCCTTTCCCCTTTATTTTTCATAAAACTTTTATTTAGTTAGCGTCGCTCCTAAAGATTGAAAGTAAAGCTGTCTACAAGTTTGGTTTGTTCTTTTACCCTAAAATATTCCCTTGTGGCTAAATGTCCTAAAAGAAACGGCAGTATGTGTATATAACAAAGTTTGTTTGTACAACAGACCATCAAAAAATCGTTACCTTTCTTGATCTTCATCTCATATTCAATTTAACTTTCAAAAAGTTGGCAAAGGTTTAAATTGCTTTTTCAAACTTTCTACTTTTTGTCATGCAGACTTATTTTTCTTGTTTACTGTTGTGGTGTAATAGTAATAGTGTGCGTTGTTGCGTTCCTTATACCAATTTACGTATTATCTCTGTAGTTTTACGATTTTTGTGATGCCTACCTACCTATGTCATTCACTAAAAAGAAGTACATTCTATCTTTACTGTTGACTTTGACGGATCGTTTTGTCAAACTATTACACTTTGCTAAATGATAATATTAATAATTTTATTTTATTTCAGGGGAAGATTCCGTGGCAATCGATGAAAGTCTATTTGATGATTTGGACGGCCTTGACCTTGACGCTGGTGATGATGATGACGATGATGAGTAAATCCTTGATACAGAATTTGAAAAAGAGATGTAAAAAATACGAGAAGACTTATTTAGGAAATTTGTATATTAATCTCTGCAATTTCATTAAGCTCTGAAAGTTATCATAATGTATATCTAATACAAGTTTGTTAAGTTTTTCAGCATATAAAATCTATATTATATATGCAAGTTCAAAAGGAATGTCTTTACTTTAATGCCCTCTTTCTAACCCGCTCAGATCGGGCTGTTTTGGGTTATGAAACTATGTTTTTCTGACAGTTGCCAGCAATTTCTGTTTTGTATTAAAAATAAGACATATTCCGCAATAAACCTGTGAAACATTATATATGATATACCTATACATATTTGAACTTGCATACTTCTGCAAAAAATCTTTTTTCATCACATTTTCGATACACCATACTTAATCTAAGTTTCCAAATAATATATTTTTCACATTTTGATTTGGAAATCGCTGGGTATATATTAATGATTCAATTCTGCTCTCAAGTCTCAAGTTTAGTTGTATCTACACAAATGTACAATAATATAACGTTTAAACCTAGTGATGTATAGAATATTGCTGGATATCATGCACAATCTCACTTAAAATCTTTGAAAAGCAACAATTATAAATTAGCATATAAAGCTAATTTAATCGAATTTCTGTAGCAAGAAGCTCATTCTCAGATTAAATAAATAATTTCTATGCACAAACACAGTCTAATTTTGTGGTGGACAAAATGTAGAGTAAACATAAAATATAAGTTAAAGTAAATTGGTTTAGCGTTAGAGTTGTGGAACTGCAATTTAAGTGTCGCAATTCCATCTAAAACGTAAAGTAAAGTGGGAAAGGAAAATAATTAAGTATGTTCACAACGTGTCGCAGAATAGCAGAGAAGTAGCACCTTCTTTATAGTTAATTACGCAAGTCTGAAATTAGAAATAATTGGATTCCCTCGAGTCGAGTCGTAGAAATAACCTCGTAATTCACCGTCACACAGAACAGCACAACATTTGCGCATACCACCTAGTAATAACGCGAACCGAACAAGGTGTTTATAAACCCATATATTGGTTAAAAGCATGCCAGACTTACAGCATTGAATATACGAACAAGTGGATAATTTAGAGAAATTTTCACAGCAAATGCGTATGTAGTGATAAAATATACGTATAAACGTATAGCAAGTAGCAACTGAGTGAACGAGAGTAAAAATAAATGGGAAAGGTTGCAATAACTATGTACAAGAAAATCCGTCCTTTACTACTTCTCCTATAAAACATTCGGAAACCCGTCCAGCAAAGCAACTGTGACTTTCCTTTAGTGAAAACATATGTGTCCTTTGCTCTGCTCCATGAACACTCCAAGTATTTTACCCTACACACCACAAATTATATCCGAAACAACATTCTTTGTTAACATAGGTATACTTTAAAGTTGTATATACCTCGGATAAACGAATGTTCTTTCTAAATGGGGACAATTCCGAGATAATTTAATAGTTCTCATTAACAATGAGAAACTACTGGTAATAATTGTGACAATTTCTCCGAAATGGAAAAATGTTCGCAGGAAAAACACCAGAAGCTTCTCTCCAAAAACCCCAGACTGATGTTTCTGTGCCCTTTCTGCAAACTTTTACTTTACTGCACTATTCTCCAGCAATCATAGAAAATATGTGGCTTGACTGCGGCGAAAAATGGGCAGCTCTGCACAATTCACTGTGTATATGTGTGTTTGGCCATACTAGGTATCAGTATATCAAGAATTTCAGTCAGTAATCCCACAAAGGAACAGAAATACGCTACGTACTAACGTACTAGATACTTTTACCTTAACCATAACATACGTATTAACAGTATGTCGTATGCATGTAATGGTGAAGTAAATTCACGCACTAAGCGAGAACTTGCCAAAGTAAAGCGCACAACTATATACTTCCATTACTTTATGCAGCTCCACAGTCTGTTAGTAGTTAATGTACAAATGAATCTGTATGTAAAAGCTATACGGTATGACTGCAAAAACACATCATGTATTTATACATACTACGATGAAGAAAGAATATATGCCTAAGCCTTTACATAGCTTTGCGTTGTGTGAGTAGTGCGGGAGAGAAATTATCGATCGGAAAGAGGAGTGTAGCTTAGAATTCAAGAACTCATCTCTCTTTTTCTCTCTCTCTGCCTCACAAATACATACTCTACAGTCAACCCACACACAAAACACAATGCTCGCACCTTTCCTTCATATACACAACTATTTTGCTATAGCACTTCTACCTTTACTTGTATATCCCTACTGCATTTTATACATACATTTTATACACCAGACAATACAACATGCACCTAATATAACATGCATGGCCCTTTCTATTGTGCTCAAGCTTGGACAATCAGTCTTTGCACTTATTTCACAGACGAGTTACCTAAACACAATTCTGTTGTAGTGTTTTTCATGAATTACACCATCAATATCACTGCCACTATAATAACAAAAGCAATAATACATATAAAACCCTTGTATAAGTATACACTCTATAAATCCTACTAATACAAAGCCAGAAAAGAGTATCACGCCCAAAACAGCCAAGTATTGTAAATTACTCTTCTGCTACCACTGAAACTCCAACCTACTGCAGCTGAACTAAGAATCCCACATCCAATGGACAAAGTGGACATTGACAAAATACAAAGAGACAAATGAAACTAACCGAATCTAACTCGTCTCTCTGTATGCATGAATTCTCTCACGAAGTATAACAACAGCTATACCTACCTACCTAAAAAACCTCCCTATTGTCCCTATCCAACTAAATACCTACCAAACATCATAATGTGTATACAAAGACACCGACAGACTCGTAGACGTCTTTTTAATACCAACATTCAACTGTAAACACGAAATGCACATTTCACTTGCAGCGTGCACACAATTACATACAATACTAGTTCGTGGAAAAAGGAAAAACAACGAGGGACCCTTATTAACACGTATAGCTAAAATAGCTAGCCAATACATTATGCAATAGGTTTGTAAGAGTGGGTTATGATAACAGTGCGAGTTCTACATACATACTATTAGTAAACAGAAGTAAAAAGAGTTAAAGCGTGGTTTGATTTGGTTTGCGTTTTAAGTTGGACTGTTTTAGTAATGCATCATACCATGCCATGTCTTTTGGCTAAACGAATTGACCAAGTTGGCATTCAGAGAGCCAGAAAGAAGCACGAGGGAAGTACTAGTAGTCTAGTCGTAGCAGGAGAATTTAGCGCAGCACACTCGGATGGCATGGCCACGAGCTAACGAATGAAACTTGCATCCATTCGCATTCTCTGGAAAAGTCCAGTCGACCAAAAGAGTCTTGTGTCAGGCACAAAGTAAAACCACGCCGGTTCTTGTGTAGCCATAGTACACCACACATTCACACACACACAATCACACAACACACCGAGAGAAAGGCTCCTTGCTAACTTTTTCCAAATATGCTACGCTACACGCTAAATTCTCTCTGTACTACATTACATGCTACTGTACTCTACGTGAAAGTGTGTACTAGTATGTGACTGAGTTTCCTTCGTCCACTTTTCCTTCGTTAGCCCCGACTATTTTTTCGAGACTTTTTGCAAGCGCGGACACACACATACTACATACTACACTACACACTACACATAAGGAAAGAAAATCTGAATCTTGAGGTACTCGACTTGACTAAACTAATCCTAAAGTACAGCTCAGCTCTTTCTCTCTTTCTTACTTACTAAACTACACGTAGTATTCATCTACACACACACAGCTACCATGCTATTGTATAGTTACATGTAAAATATAGCTCCAATACAATTTCTATACTAGTAGTCCTAAACCAAAAACATAAAACACACGACACACGCTGCTGTTGCTCTGCTGCAAATAACACTATTTTGAGAATATCCAGTTTTATCCAGGAGTATCCTGGAGTAGAAGTGCAGTACAGTACAGTGAACTGGTGCACACTACACACACACACAGCCGTTCATCCTTTTCTGTCCTGACAAACACTCTGGGCTCTCACTCTGTGTGCGATGTGTTTTCTTCAGATAGAAAACTGGAGAAGGGGAACTCGGAGCTCAAAGTAACTTTCTCCCTTCTTCTTTCCATTTAATGCCATACTCCTCCAGCACTTACACACGACGTGTAGTACTTCTCTTTTCTGACTTACATTACTTCACGGCTACATATATACCTCTACTCTATACAATACACACTTCTCTTACTTATGTACTACCAATACTTCCTTTACTACGTAGGTATCTACAAACACGATTCTTCTGTTTATATTTATATTTAACACTCACATACATACACAAGTAGTTATAACATAAAACTACGTATATCTTTTAAGAGTAGGCACAAATACAAGAAGAAGAATAAGACTCTACGTTACACACAAACGGAGAGGATGATAACAAGAACAAGTGCATCGTTGAAGACCAAACTACCTATAATACACACGTATTATATTGTGCGGGCAGATCAGACCGAAGAAGTACTGTAAAAACTCGTACCTATACATAGAATAGCGTTATACGGGTAAAAAGACATTTAGGTGGATTGTATCTGTATAGATTGTATTGGTGGTCTGCCTGGTGGAGTGGTATGGTGGTAGATACTGGAGGATACTGGAGAAGTGTATAAGATGAAGGTGGTGTATTTAGTAAGTCAAGACTGTGTATATACTACAACGTACATATAACAAGAAAACTCGTTCATTCGCTTTGCACTTCCTTCGGGTTTTCTTTTACGATCTCATCTCGCATCTTCCCCTCGTATCTTCCTGCGTGCTGTCCCTTTCTCCAGTCGTTTCTCCAGTAGTAGTAGTAGTAGTCTTCTCCAGCTACTCTCCTAGGTTTACTACTACTACTACCATTACACATACACGATTCTTTTGACTTGACTCGTTCGTTCGCTCTCCTTTGCTCAGCCCAAGACGCAGACTTCACTTTCCAGCAACTACAGTCTCTCCAGTCTCCATCCAAGACGACGACCAGCAACATAACAAAAACGCAACTCCTCGCTCTGAAATCCGTTTCGCACACGAGCCTCCTCGCTCACAACAAAACAGCACAAAAGTCTTTTGCATTTTCATTGTTGAGTTGCTCAAAAACCTGATTACGTATACACAACACATTATTCAAAACAGCGACGAAACGAAAATGGAATAAATTATAGTCATTTTATTGTGTCATGTCCAGTTAATATCTATCCAGTAAATTCCTACTTACTCTGATACTCCTATAATACACATTAAATAACACACTACAGTTTTAACATACAAGTCCAATATTTCATTCTACTTTCTTTAATATTCAAACTAAACAGAAAGAACACCAAGAATACTACTCCGGCCTGCCTGGGAGTACATACATACATATACCTACCTACTAAAAGAACTTAATATTTATTATTAGTATTCCCTACATGTTCTGCAATAGTTCTACCATGTACAGGAACGTATTAACAATATAAAATAAATTCGGTGTATATAATATTATTAAATATTCTTCTCTTGAACTGAAATACATAAACCATTCTACATAGTGCCGGTTAGACTTACGCAGTACAGTATACCTAACAAGAACTAACTACATATTCTTTAAATAATGTAGCTGATTAAAATTGATAATGTTTTTACAACTCTATAGATCTTACTCTCCAGTAGGCAAAGCTGTGTTTTTATTTATGTGCTACATGTTATGCTGTAGTACATAGTACTATACTCTGGCTCTACCACTATTTTATTCTTCACTTCAATCTCTCGTGTAATCAACTGTTGTTTTTCTCTGTTTCCCACAATTTCTCTCTCACTTTCTTCAAAACAACTTTCCAGCCTCAACTTTCTCTTCACTCACTCAATCTTTGATTGCCTACAGGTTAATACCCTTTATATCTAAATCTTTAAATAATACAACTTTACTTTTTAACTTTCTTCTCTATTATTACACTAGAAAAAAATACCCGCTACGCGAGCATTGTTAAATTAGCAGTGCTAACAACAAGCCAAGTCAGCCAGTAGCAATACTTGACCATAAAGAGGCTTTACTTCTAAAAACTTTAGAATTTATTAAACGAAAATAATTTTATTTGCATAATATATTTTTTTAAATATTCTTAAAAAATTTCTAGGGCTGAACATTATTATTTCATAAAGTCTAACTGTTTTTGTCTTTGTTTTGCTTTAAAAATATTTTTACTAAGAATGTTTTTAACCTATAGATAAAAATATTACGCAAATAAAAATTATTTTCCTTTACTAATTTCTTAAGCTTACGAAAGTGAAGCCCCGGCAAATAATAATATAGCCCGGGTGAATAGCGGCACTAATCATTTTCCCATTGGGCTTAGGACTTACATTCATTCACATTAACCACTACGCTAGTTATATGTTATGATGATACTCAGTTCATATATTTTATATTGCATGTAACATGATTATGTATGTATAAGGTACGTAGTTTGCAAAAAATACATTTAGTAACGTGTAAAAGTAAAACGAGGCAATATAAGTAGAAAAAATTGTTGTGCTATACCGGAAGCAGAAAATGCTACATCGCATGATTGCGCTGTGAAAAATACCTACCTAATATTGGCCGGGCATTGTGTATTGAGTCGTTTTATTCTGGTGACCATTCAAGTGGTAAATATTTGTAGTAGAAGCAACATTAGGGAGGAAAATCCTCTATGTATATACAGAGTTTAACACGACGTGAGAAACTTTGTCAGTGGAATCAGTCGAACGTAAACAAACCAACAATGCGTTCTGAACCAAAGTCCGATTTTCTGAAGATCTTCTTTCTCCTAGTCCTAATATTACATAACACATCATCGTGAATTTATTTACGTTTAAATAGCACAGAGTAACACACAGAATATACGTTAAGAGACAAAAGCTTTACAGCAAATAAATAGACATTTATATACTAACTAGGTATAAATTATAATATGCTTTACGCAAGAGTAGGTATAATTTATTTGTCTTCGTCTTTACCTTTTATGCAAGTCCTCCTGTTCATTGTACACGGAGACGCGGAGACTGGAAACAGAGATATTTTACAGACTGCTTTAGACTCCAAACATCTGATGCCATTTTCATTTTGTCTCATGTAAATAAAGAGCTTTTGAATATGTATACGTATAGATATAAGTAGAATTGGATTGGGAAGTTGGGTGAGCTATATACAATATACACAAGCAAGATGTGGAGCATTTATTGGACACACGCTTTTATAGCTCCTGATCTGTGAAAATGAAGTACATACTAGGGAGAATTAGCAGAAATAGGGAGACAACAAACAGAAGCTCTCAATTATTATGTTCACAGTTTGTCGGGAGAGATCTACACAACAGATGCACTTAAAATCACAGTGCAGTCGAGTGGATCGAAAATTACAACACGCTTCTATTTCTAAGCATTCAATTTATTACGCTTATTATGAAATTAAAATTTACTAAGCGAATTTAATAGTAAAGTAATTCCAAAAACGTTGAAAAACCTACAAATATTGGCTATTTAAAATAGTAATTGTTAGACTGATTTTTAGTACAGTAGGTACTTAAATTCATACAGAAATTATACACAATTATACATGTAGAATGGTGGAATGGTGGTGCATGTATTTGAATGGGTACTTCTTAGCTAGTTTCAATTTTTTGTCATGTGGTATAAACAAAGAAAAGCACCGGAAGGAGACACCAGTATTTCACTGTCCAATCGTTTCTATTTTTGTATGATAGACAAGGGAGTCAAGTTTGAAGGACCTGTCTGTCTCATCTTTGGAGTAATTGTTATTGTACCAGTTGCCACTTTGCCACCCTGTAAGGGAATTTATGCTCATGTCAACTTGTCAAATTCAATTTCAATTCATCGTCACCTTCTCAAATTAACAAACGAGATGAATCAATAGTCTTGTCGCTTCCATACATTCATTTAGGTATGTTGTGTTCAAAGTTAAAGTACTACTTTATTTTTAGCTCGGTGTAACGAATTTTAGCAATCAATATTATGGCTATTGCGTTTCCAGTTTGTTTAATACATGACTAATGTCTGAAAACAAAACGCGATAGCTCGATAGACTAGATAACAACAAGTAGGCGACTTAAATAAATTAGAGTATTAGTAGCTAATGGAGGTTCTGCCAGGAATATTCTCATTTGCATTCATTTTCTCAAACTCTTTTCGCATAGTGCAATTTGAAACGTATGTATATGCTCATTATACAGTATTGATCTATTTGCACAATTTACAGGTAGGTACCCTTTTGTTTTACTGGTATCATTTTTTGGATGTTTTGTTTTCAAAATTTGTGCACTACAATTAACCTTTCTTGCAATTTCGGTATTCATTTCCATTTTGGCCTAGGTATTGATATTGATATCTCTGACTGGTGAGTCATTTTCTCCAATGTAATTTCTCCAGCGTGAATTTGCGTACTTTAATCCAGTCTAAATACTTTTTTATCGGTATTGTAAAAATTTCAAAGGTTGTGTTTCTAGCTTTAAATTGTTATGCCTGTCAAGATATTATGACCAACGCAATGGAGGAAGAATCATGTATAGCATCTTTGTTGTCTTGTCTTGTACACCTTAAATATTAGATACAAAGGAGTCTAAAAAGATACTAGTTTCGCTTCGTGGTGAAAATAATCTGTGTATTATTTAGTCTTATTCTCACAATCTATTTTATAGAGGGATACAATGTATTAATTACACTATTGGACAAGACATAATACATTCCGTCTGGAAATTTTGATGTCAAAATATTATTGTAGCACAGTAATTAAAAGGAAGCGTCACATAGTCAAAATAGGACAATTATTTTATTTATTTTCCATTACTTAATGACTTCTAATGAGACAACGTATAAATATAGGTAATATGGCTAACTAAGAGTAATTCGAAACCAGAGGATGATTGTGGGAAATGATTTGAGTGAGAAAACTTTAAATTCTTTGGTTGTGCAAGACAAGAACCATTATGTTCATAAAAGACCCTGTTGTCCTCATTTACATGTGTGATAAACAAGCTTTTAAAGGAGGCTTTTTTAGTATATCCGTATGGAAATGTATGTCTATTTTATGTAGGTACTTAGTTTGTCTTCATTCTGTCAGGTTGAACTGGGAGAAATCAAAACTAAATCCCCAGTATAGTGTAAGCAAAGCAGTAGCCTTACGAACTGTATCAAAAATTTTAATATACTTTATTCAACTTTATTATAATATTACCAACACATTATTCATTTATAGCAGTGGTACACATTGCACAAACAATAAACAATTTTAGCCATTTTCATCACAGTAATTCATCACAGCGTAATAAGTTAATTACATCATTGTAAATTATGTCGAGTCAGTCGCGAATAGTCAATTCATTTTAGGATTTAGAATACTTTGTGTAGGTATGTAGAATATTTTTTATATATTGAAGATATAGAATTTACATTGTCATGATTATTCTGCGTTATCACTCGGAGGAGGGCTAACTTGATAAGGAGTCGTAAAAAGACACTTCCCTCTTCCATAATTCTTGCAAAGTTCAGCAACCACAGAAGATTGTGACCATACTTCACTCTTTTTAAAAGCTGGCTCAACTTTAGAGTAACATTTACTTGAGATTTTCCAATCAACGATTTTACTGTTCAAACGAGTTTCAGTATCATGAGAATCATTATAACCGTAGCCTCCAAAGGACCATCGTGTTATTTTGGGGCTACTTTTGAGAATGTGTTGGACACAATCAATCGTTATCTGAAATCACATGGTAAGAAAGTGTCAATGCATTAATGAACAAATGAAGCATGTATATGTAAATGGCAAATGCATAAATTTTGATTTTTACATCACTACTAGTCATCTCCACTTCAATTAAATTTTTCATAGGGAGAACACCGAGCATCAAGCCCACATTACTAATCCCACCACTCTTCAGTGTTAGCTTTTTAAGCCCTGTTAATGTAAGAAAGAGGAATTAGTTAGTTTGTCAGTAGTAACGGAAAATTACCGGTGTAAAAACGTTAATACTCATAATATCCAATGTAGTGGTAATGTCGCCTCACCTTGCAAGTCTCGGATAGAAGGGAGACTTAAGTCATAATGTTTTTTATTTAGAGACAAGAAAGGAACTGACGATTCAATCAATGCTTCGGTTTGATCTACAGTCATTCCAATTAATCCTGCATGAAACTTTGAGGGATCTAATGGAGTTTGTGCAACAAATCCATGTGCTATCTGTTCTAACATAGGAGCGTCATTATAATCGTACTGCACCATGAGAGTTAATTCTTGAAGTCTTGGCCAAGTAGTCCATAGTTTGTGTAAATCCTCCGATTTCAAGTCAACATTTAAAATTTGTATATTTGGAAAGATTTTACTCAAACCTACCAACACTTCCACATTATGTACAAAATCCAAATGCAGTTCAGACACATTCTTACAAGGAATTATGTTCTGAGACAATACATTTTCAATGTCTGAAAAACCGTTGAGTTCATTGCCGTACATATCACCCACACCTTCGGACATGCCATCCGTAAAATGTAGGGACTTAAGAACCGGGACTTTGTGGTGAAGTTCCATCATTGGAAGCTTCAAGTTCACACTTGTTACGAACTCCTTCAAACTTTTCATTTGAGGAAAGTTTTCTAGTTCAATTTTTACCCAAAAGTGTGGTAATGTTAAGCTCAAGAGAAAATCTTTCCGACTTTCTAAAATATCTTGAATTGCATGAATCAATGTAGTATCTGGTTCATATATGATTATCATTGGTATATGGAGGGCTGTGAGATTCAAATCCAAATCATGGATTTTGATCAAATGTATTTGAGGATCCAAGAGATAATTTACAGCAAAAAATCGGGCATCTATCTTAATTTCTTCAAGACAATTAAATTGGTTTTCTTTCTTTGCGTTAGTCAATGCATCCAAAATTCCTCCAGCAAATGTAGTGATGTCTAGCTCATGCACTGCTTCACTACCCATTACATCATCCCATCCTATCGTTAGGGATCGCAATCCGGAACATTGTTTTAAAACATTTTCCGCAAATTCGTTTTTTCGACATTCGTGACTCATATATAAGTGAGTCAATTTGCGGAATACTGAATTAATTCCGGAGTCTTTTGTGAGTTCGAAAGGTGCGACAATTCTAAGTTCCCTCAGCATTTGAAATTCCTCACGCAAAAGTAATCGTTCCACGTCGATATTGAAATTGTGGTGACGAAATTCAGTAAAATGGACGTTTTTAGACATATGTCTTCGACCTTTCTCCAGCTCGAAGAATTTTATCCCTGAAGTGGATTTCCCAATTATCTTTTCCAGTGAACTTTCATTAAATTGTGGAACAGGGTTTGTATTATTGCATGGGCCGCATTTGCATCCAAAACTTTTGGGATAAATCGACAGTTTCAAATTGCGAACAGGGCAATGTTCACTAGTCGAATCGGCATATCTTTGAAAATTTTGAAACTCAGAGTTAAGTTGGAGACATCCTCGATTTTGCACATGTGTTAGTGATGCATCGTACCATTGTGAACAAACAATGCGAAAAGATTTTAGCTCCGAGATATTTAAGAACTTGCAAATCTGATGTAGTACCTATATAGAATAATATATGTACTATTAAAGTAAATTGAATAATACGTAGAAATGTTAAATTCATTTTTGCGAGTTAACTTTATATCAGTGTAGTTACATCAATTTTTGACTAGAAAATATTTCAATCATTGCTTACTAAATCAGGCAGTAATGGCCGGTTTTGTGATGAACCATCTCCCTGACCATCTCCATTCATTTTGACTTGACTTGCTAGGGTTTTATTTCAGTTGTATTAGAGGTACAAGAATTCTTTTTCAGACAATTCACTATTCATTTGCGTAGATTTGATTTGACAATAAAATCTAGGAAGAGGAATTTAATTTAATTGAAATTAAATAAATATAGGTAATTAATCAATAATAATAGGATGAACCCACTTTTTGTGTTAGCTGCGTTTCTATTAGATACATTTGAACTAAAAATTCTGGATACGGCCCTGCCTACCTAAATCATCTTTCGTTAAGTTATCTAAAAATTAGATTTTTTATATGTCAACTATGCAGCTATTATAAGTGAGTAATTAAAAATTGGTTAATTTTCCCCTAAATATAAGCACTTAACTCACTGCAAACGAAGAAAAGATCAAATTAATACATATGAAATGGTTGTTACGTCTTATGTGAGTGCAAAGGACAATTCTCTTACATATTACAGATTACAAGTATTTTACACACCCACGTAAAATTAAATTGATATGTATAGCAAGGTGTGTGAAAGATATTTGCTATAAAAGTGTCTCTCTGTCTCTGGGCAATCATGTACGTTGTTTTATATGTGACTGACGGTTGTTTCCATTAATAAATGAGAATTCTTCTTAGACATATATTGCATACATATACCAAAATATGCACCTTGATGCATATGTATATGTTTAGTATATATAATCATGAACCTTAGTTAAAAGAATATTAAACAAGCTGGATTTTGCAGTGAATAATATATTATTTTTACAATGATACAAAATTGCAACGAACAACTACATAACGGTATATACAAATTAGTATTTGTTTCACGATAGTATTCATAACGAAACAGACGAAGTGTAAGTAAAGTGAAAGCAAAAGAAGAAATGCTTGTCTACTCCAATAACTCTTGAAATGAAGGAATACAAAATATTTGGGATCATAACATGAGCCAAGATCCAAGAAAACTATTTTCCTTGATCATTTGCTTGTCTTTGTAGTATTCAACAGTATCTGTTCTGAGAAACATCTCGTCATGTGAAAATCATGACACTATAGAAAGATTTTTATTATCTTCCTTTACACTCCAACAGTCATCTTGTCCTTTTCATTTATTCGTACAGAAGAATGTTCTCCATGAATGTATTGTTATTATGTTACGCAGCAGTATTGTACATAGCACTTGCACTATTAGTATTTCCAACTCTCCAGATGGAAACTATCAGTATTTCCACATGTGAATTTAAGCTCTTAAGACGAAATTGACTTTCTTTGTGCTATATGTACAAGTTGTGTGTTGTGTACACCGTTTTCTTACGCTCTGTTCACACAAGTGTGTGTACTATATGTACAAGATCGCAGAGAGCAATGAAAAGAAATTGCACGCAGGATTTCTTTTACAGAATGTTGATTGTATAGTACTGTTGTGTGTATAGCCGTCTCAAGAAAAGGGAATCTCCCAAAAAAGGGAAAGATTCCAATCACGACCATCACGATCTTTGATTCTTTCAGCATTCATCTCAAGGGTTTCTTTTTCTCTCGCTCTCTCACTCTTTTCTCCAATTCAGACAAAAACTAAACGAGACAAGGTTCTCCAGACACATCCCAGGCACAAACACACACATCCACTCAGGGAGATCTCAGTAAACCAGAGTTTTATCTTTCATACTTATGTTACATGTTCCACATCACATATCTCCTATACATACACTACTGCTACACTCTCACTACCACATTTTCTTGATATCTTGATGTTCTTCTTTTAGAGAGAACTTTTTCTAAATTTCTTCTTCCTGATCCTGGCTAGAACACACTAGTAGTAAAGAAAGCTGATCTTAGTTCCAAATTTCCAAACAGTTGAAAATTCATGGATATTCTTCCTCACGATTATGAGTTTTATATACATGTATTCACTATATATAAAGTCTATGATGCATAATATCCCTTTTACAAATGGAGGATCGATATAAATGCATACAGTAACTAAAGAAAAGGATTTGTAGGTGGGATTCGTGTCTAGTAGAATCAGATGGAAGTGCTCTTTTAGTATTTGTAGGGCTTCCAGACGTTCTAGTAGACACATGCATAGGGCTTTGCTTGGTTTGGTAGGCACATTACACACGATATCAGTTTTTCTTACCTTTCAACTTATCCGCAGCTGTTGCTGTTGGCATCACCACCAAGGAGGCAATAGATTAAAAGAGCACATCTGAGTACTCCCATTTGTTTCCCTACTCCTACTACTCCAGCTCTACCACTTTAATAATACCAAAACCGTCTTTTACTGGGAATACGATCTAAAACTATCCAACACTTCTGTCTCTCTCTCTCTCTCCACTCCACACAACCACACTACTTTGATATCTTATACACACTCCAGATTTCTATTTTACTCCCAAGGAATTCAGAATGGTTTCACTTTGCTTTCCTCCAAACCACTTGAGTTATAGACACCAAATGGAATCTCACAGAAAGTTAATAACTACTTAACTCTTGCCCGTTGACGGGTGACTGTAGTATATTAGCAAAACTTACTCTACACCACGTTGCATTGTCGGGGGATGATTTTGTATTATAACAATAACGTGCTTTTACTGCTAATACCATAATATGTCATAAATTCCATCTGCATGCATATACAACACAAGTAGGTATATAATATGTAAGAGATCTATTGATTTCCTTCCGCGACAAGAAAGCAAGAGATTTTCTAAAGTTTGAAATACTATTAGACTTTAGACAGTTGAAAGCGGAGCAGATTGCATATATTTGTAGTCAAAGTAGGAGTCTGAAAAGCACTGGCACTTCCAAAGACATAATTAATTCTACATACGTACATACTTTCCGCATCATATTACAAAGCAAGAATACGCATCATCGGGAAATGTGATCGTATTAGCATATTCTTCATAAAAACATGCTAATGCTTCACATCACGCTAAACGTAAACTTCAGCTTTGATTTCAAGTTTTGTCAGAAAAGTTTCTTTCCGGAAAGGAACGCAGCAAAGATAAATATTGCTTGAGTCTGCATATTCCTCCTCGAAGTCTGTATCAGTAGAATATACTACAGCTAGTATTTATTAGGTCTATAACATTCACCCTTGCCTTTGTATTTTGTGAAATTGTAGTAACGTGAAAGTGTACTTCACACAAAAGAATATTTTACACTCGCACTCGTCAGAAAGCTAGTATATGATTACACTTTTACTAATAATTAGGAATTTACTGACGCAGAGTTCGTTTTTAATTAAATCATTATGTGTCTGAGTCTGAGCCTAATTATATACATACGTCTGGAGTCTATCAACACGCTACACAATATCCACTTCAACCTAAATATACAATTACTAGTTATAATATGGTTGTTAATTGGCAAATTCCATCAATAAGCATGAAATCTGGTACTATATTTTAACTTGCTAATTCGTATTATCGTATAAAATTGTTCATTCTTTTGTCTGCAGTATACATGATACATGATAAGAGATCCTTAATAATGTTTTGCACACTGTTGTATTTTATTTTCAGATTAAATTGAGCCTTTGACCTTGATAACTTCAGGAGCTACTCCTATATATCAAGAAACAAAGTCTGTCCAAAAGAATCCATCTCTGCATTCGCAGTCCAGTTCATTAAAATGCATATACATTTTGAAAAATCGATCAATGCAAAATGCGACTGTACGATTTTGTCCATGTCCTGGATGGGGAAAGTACCCGACGAGCTTCCAGAGGTAAGTAAAACTATACCAATACAATAAGATAAGTATTACATTACTTTTTTTCTTAAATCTGCTTACAAAACGATAAGTTGACTTTCATTTTAGTCCCATCTCATCCTCATCCCAATTGTACCTCTTTCTTTCTCTCTCTGTCTATACAAGTGCATTGAATGATCCTTTAGATTATAGATCGTGATAGGAAGTATTTAGTTAAACGAGTTAAGTTACTCGCAAGTACAATGAGACGACACAAATACAAAGTCAGTGACTACCACCATAACCATAAAATACGGCATTACCAAAACCAAGTGAACTACAATCCACATACACAGAGTCCCAATACTCCCAAATGCAACACCACACTCAAAAGCTCAATTCCATTCTGTAGCGTTTACTTAAGCAACGAACTATTTTCCTGTCAAGTCGGAGCAGGCAATATCTAGAGTAGATGTACTATGTGTACCTACAACTAGCAGTGAAACATCTGCAAGTATCTGTAAGTGGACTGAAAGCAGAGCTGGAATACGAAATACGAGATAAGAGTTCTATATTTTCCCCAGGGAGAGAAAATACGTATATCCCACAACAGAATACTACATACGCTTACAGCTTTCAGGCATTGTAATGCAAGTTTTGTAGTTTATTGTAGTCATCTCGATTTACTCGGCTACACTCTACACTTACTCACACTCACTACAAATACACCATGAGCACATACGACACAAACGTTTGTTTCATCCTAGCCCTAGTAGAAACGTACCACCTTTAGTACTCGTATAGTTCCAGCTGAAATAACCAAGAAAGTCAACTCTCTCTCTCTAGCAACCCAGAATTTCTCCTTACTTGCTTATACGTTAGCACAAGTTAGTTACTCAAATGGTATCATATGGACCCTTAACTTGTATAAGATACTGCAACATAGGATACACTCAAATACTCCATGCAGCACACGTTATATATTACACTAGTACTTCTAGTTTTATTAAATTGTATAATACACACATTCAAAGTAGACAACATGACTGTATATGAGACTCATATAGTATATGGTTGTGTTTCTAGTTTACAGGCTGGTTAAATATATGTACATTGTAAACAGTGTGTCTATAGACAACTACAGGGTTAGATAACCAAAGACTATACTGTGTGAAGAGAAAACTGTAGTTTCCGTAGTTTTAGTGAAAGTCTGTGTGTATAAGAAAACTAAAACTATGGTACAGTAGGAGCTAAAACTGAAATGCACACACTTTACAGTTTACAGATAAAATGACCATAAACTAACAAAGTCACGGATAGCACAAGACACTTTAAACATACAAACATAGGACGTATACCTACATAATGCTCCATGTATGTATACGAGAGAGAGATTTTATGGAATTCAATGGAATGTAGTAATCTAATGAAGCTCACAACTAAGATTCTAGTGCTGCTATCACAGTTAGTTACAGCTCTAAAACACAAAAGTCCCAGAATAGAACACTGATCTTCCATCCGAATGTTTATCTTGAAATTCACAGTCATATACACATATATAGTAACCCCTGCACACACAGTATATAAAATAAACCATGGTATAAAGCATGGAGCAAGGCCGTATACAGTGAGTGGGCACACGGACAATTAAACCCCTTGAAACTCCAGAAAAAGAGTTTTTGCTGTAAAATGGTAAAAAATCGGAAAAATTTGCCATATGCGTGGATTTGCTGTATTTTATGTTCCTTTATGTTCCCAAATGTCTCAATTTTTTACGAATCACAATCAAATCACAATCACAACCTTTATGTCTTATGATTACATTTTGCCCTCCCCGAAATGGAATGCTGGATATAGCCTTGTACAGGAGTATATATACATATATATTATATACATGTATAAGTGAAGTGCATCTTTATAATATTATGTTATGTTTTTGTTACGGTACACATACCTTAGGTATAAATAGATGCATAATAATAGACTAGTGTGTTGTAGTAATAGCAAATAAGTAAATAGTGCGTGTAACACAATGCACATAGGTATTATAAGTAAAGTACACGAAGCAAAGGATCTTTAATACTAAGCAATAATAGACTTCCTAATTGTCTTCCATTTTCTTCTCCCTTTCCCTTTTGGCTTTATCAAATAATTGATCGTACTTTGGGCCAAACGTGGATTAGCCGTCTGACAGCATCGCATCGCCCTGTTCTTCTTCCTCCACACTCGTCCTCCTACTCTCACATTCATGTAGTGTGCGCTCATCTGTGTGTGTGTTCTATGATACTCTGCTGTAATTTAGTTTTAGTCAGTTGGAATTCCTACCAGTTGTACTAGGACAGATAGGAGTTGTGTAGCTTGTTGTGTGTAAAACGGGTGTAAAAGTCCATATATACGTAGTGAGACTGTCTCACTCTGTCTAATTAAATCATTCGCATTACTCCACTGCAGATATTTATACTCAAGTGGCTTGAATTGAATCCTATTGGGTTCAGCTTCCTTTATTTTCCCTGCTCATAACACATATGTATGTATTTATGTATACCTAAGAGAATTGCATGTATTTTAGGTACACTATCACATGATGATCTGATAGCTATACACTAATATAATAAAACTGTCTATTTCAAATACGCTACTCACTAACTACCATGTGCAAAATACATACCTACCTAGACCTACTTACTTTTATATAGAGAGAGATACTGTTTGTATGAATGTTGAATACAGCTATTGTGTTTGTGTATTCTTATGCAAATGTTGGTCTAATTGTATGTAAGGCGAAAGCAAAGTGTTTTGTGTATTATTATATTTTGTGAGTGTGAGATGAGATGAACAATGAGCCTATAGACATCCTACAGTTCAAAGTGATTTTTATCAAGGGAGGCTTGGTAATAAATTGAATTGATTTTAATTTAAGGCAGACGGGTTAATTCATTAAAACAGAAGCTAAAGCCTTTCCTTAAGCCCACTTAGCTTAACTAAAGTCGATTGAGGGTTTTGTTAGCTGTATTACATTACATATAGGTTTAGGTGTGGTCTGTTTTGGGTTTACTACTACATACTACAATTCTTTTCTCTAGTGACTATCAATGGCACTATATTTGGGTATTTTACATTTGGGAGGGAGTAGAATGTAAGTATAATATTTTATACCTTTAGTTTGCTACTTTGCAGCTATATGTAGGCTTTGTGCAATACTTCTGTTTCACTGATAGCTATGAATGCAATGTACTGCTTATAAATGTAACCTATAGTTTATTCAATGTTGTATTACGCTGTAGCAGTCAAATTTTATCTAGTGGCTCCACTTATTGCATATTTTGGGGAGAGTTGGTTGGAATGGAGAAAAGTGAAATACTCCACACATAAAACATTATACACGTGTACACACGTATATACATAAATACAGGTATTGAATATATACGTAACTATTGCCATGATGTGCTTTTGTATATAAAAGTGTAAGCTAAAGGGATGGATGCCGTTATGCGTGGCCATGTTGTGTTTGAACACGGGAGAATGTGTAAAAGGGTTAGATCGTTAAAGGTATGTGTATATATTAAATAGAGTGAAATGCATTTCTGTGTGAAAGGAAAGGGAAGTCATGTCTGTTTTTGCCTGTGGGGAAAGTGTTCTAGGTACGCGAGGAGATTCTCACGATATCTCTAAATGCAAGTGTAAAGAGCAGACAGCAAACGTCGGTGTCATGTCATGTCAGAGCCCATAGTTGACTTAGGGAGCCTAAGCCAACTCCATGGAGAATGAGAAAGTAAAACGAGCTACGTGTAGCATCCATCTCCTATACATAGCCATAGAATAGGTTTGTAGAATTTATGTGTGAAGATTGCCAGGGAGTTCTTAGTTGCTAGTATTTGTAATACATAGAATACGTTGTCGGTATAAGTAGTAGGTGGGTTGGATGCGATGGTTGCAGTTAAATATAAAGCTATAGGTAACATTGAGCGAGAGAGGGAGGAAATATGTAAATGTTGAACTGGTGGTGTGTAGTAGGAGTATAAGTACTGGTAGATGTAATAGAAAGGAGAATACACAGGGAGTTGGCAGGATTTATATCTAATTTTGAGTTAAAAGTAGCAAGCAGGGAATGTATCTTGTGTAATTTGATAGGATTTCGGGACTTTAGGGACAATTCAACAACAAGGAACTTTCCTGAATACATTTTAGGGCAATATTGGCAAAAGAACGGAAAATACTGCAATAGTACTCTCTAACTCTCTCTGAGAGAGAAATAGATAGAACGTAATGCAAAGAGTTCAAGTTGTGTTATCGGTCTGCTTTCGTTTGCTGTCTGTTTCTCCTTATCAAACTACAAAGATACGTCTACTATTTCTATTACTACTACTTGTTCTTCTATACACTTTATGTGTATAAATAAAAGGAACATACATATGCTATAATAATATTAGTATAGTTTTACACTTAGGTATACATAGTGCTGTATTTACAGTGCAGGGCATACATCCATAGGATGATGTCTGTTGTATATTTTATACGAGACTCTCAAGTCACTTTTCTGTCTGTTCTTCTTATGTGCCTCTGGCACAGTTAACTTACATTGGACTTTTGCTCGTTTAGCTCAGTTTAGTTTACTTTACTTGTGGGGTGGATTCAAATGGATTGGATTGTATTGGATCAATTCTCAAAATCGAGCAACTTGGAGACACACGAGATACACACACTACTGCAAATATATAAGACATGCATATTACATTACTATATGCTTTCACATTATAAAGGAATAAGTGTATGTAGAAAATAATACTGCAGTACCAATAAGCATAGGGGACTATCACACTAAACTGAATAGAGTTTTATATTTTGTAGTATGGGTAGAATAGGTACCTAGGTAGTTTCAGCTAAAGATAACATTTACTTGGGTTTCATTATTGTAGGCGTTGGTGCATTTAGTCTTATATATACTTATGGTAAACAGGTTGGAATGGGATGGGGAATATTAAAAATGTGATGCCCTGCCTGTCTGAATGTTGTGTCCTTGTTTTGAATGACATAAAAGGAGAGTTAATGGAGTAAAATACTAATATTATTAGTAAATGCGTTATTTAATTTTTGATGTGTGTCAGTATTTATATTTCATTATGGATGAGTGGATGAGTACTGTTAGTTTATCGATTGATTGTGCAACTTTTATATTTTTCCGTGTCGTAAACTTTCATTGTGATGAGAAAAAGTTATGTTCTCATGTATTGCGTCCATGTAATGCAAATGTTTTCGTTGTAGTAAATGTCTGGGATCGTTTGTTCCAATAATTTTCATGATAATTTACGAGAAAGCGGAACGATTAGTCGTAAAAAACAATTGAAGCGTTTCGCAGATACGTAAATTGGGTGAGATCTGTCCGTAGAGTCGCTTCTAGTTTTATTAGCATCTCTCTACACTCTATGTGTTATGACTTGTTTTACAGGTATTTTTACAACCCAGCTCCATAATATAAAACTCAGAGGATAAAAATAGTAGCAAATAAACCAGAAAGTGTGTACAGACGGAGATGAACATATTTTATAGCGTCAGCTAAGGCCACCTACGGTTATACTACTGTATTGTACAGTAATAGCATACATAACTTCCCTTCTTTTCCTTTTTGATGAAAGAAAAGTAATAGTCTTCAATTTCCCTTTATAAAAAAACTTTGAATATATCTAGCAAAAGGTATGCATACAAAAGTGTAAAAAATATACGTAGACAGAGCAATATAAAATAAAACCCATGTTCAGGCAAGGTATGAAACATTTTTGTGTAAAAGCGGATGAAGCCTTCACTTTCTACGCTGCGAGTCAGTCAATTTTAGTTTAAGAGTAAAGAATCTATCCATCCCCTCTCGGCCTATTCCATATAGCAGGTAAAACACTGTGTAGGTAGAAGCTCTTTTTATCCTTAGTGCTTTTATTTCTAAATTCCTGCCAATTTCGATGTGTATTTGTAAGTAATTCGTACAGTGTGTGAAGGTTGATTCCTTATACACGCCTTTTATTGTCCGAATCACCTTTTACAATTCATTCCCTCACTTCATGCTCGAGCTAATACACAAACCCTGTGTGTGCATTATTCGTTATATATAAAAACTAAACTCCTAGACCCTTACCATGATTTCTTTGTACATCCACACATTTGACATTTACGATAGTCTTTTGCTTTCCAACCTGATTCGACTTTTTGTCCTTGACTTCCTTCCGTCTCTCATAGGGCCGTGAATTATAGTCGAATACCCTTATAAATCTCCTGAACTCATGTTTTTTGCAAAATGGGACAAGTTTTTCGTATCAGATTCTACGAATACATTCCTCAAATGATTTTGCAACATTTTGTTAAATACATTATCCACTACAAAATATTTTGCTCCTGTAAATTACATTGTTACAATAATTTTCAATTAGATCGTATACAGACTGGTTGATGTAACTAAATTAAAGCATCGTTTTTCAAGTAAAATATTTTACATGAAAGTGTATGCATGATTTCACTGTAATTAGTTAATGTAGAATTTGTTTTAGTTTAATTGCTACTTAATTTTATTCGCTCGTTAAAAAAGTGTATTCGCGATTACCTGGAAGTATGCCTTTAGGTAAGTTATTATTTCTCTTACCTAATTCAGGATAGGAGTTATAAATCATTTCATATTATGTTGTGCTATATTGAACAACAACACATTTTTTTAATGATATACCTAAGCTTATGCACTCCATGTGCTTTCGAAAATTAAATTGCCGTAAAATTGATTGTAAGTCGAATGAATTCATGGAGCTAATAAATTGCTTTGACACTATGTCTCACTTTCTCGCTCCGTAATCCTTCCATCTAATCAACTCACGTTGTTGGAATGACATGACGTAAATAAAATAGGTATATTCTATACACATGCATCATAGTCTACCATGTACTTATCGTTAAAGTGTATAGGTATAGGTCTATGTGTAATATGTCGTATTGCACATTGACTTGGAAAGAGAGCGAAACGTTGTGAAAACAATGGAGATTAATTTTGCAAGTGTCAAAGTGAAAGTCTTAAGTAAATCCTAAGCTTGGTTTGGTATTTTATATTAGGTAGAATAGAAATAGCTCATGGCCAAATAACTGGGAGAGTTGACTGTGACTGTGGATTTACTGCGTAAATAGAAATAGAGCGATGACGACGATGACGACAGAGTTCCAAGTGCCATGCCAAGTCAATTCTGTTGGCAATCCTACCTTTACACTTCCTTTGCGACTTTCATGGGTTTTTCATTGAGGAAAACGAAGCGAGACATAATAACACGTCCACTTATCCTCTTTGTCATCTTCACTCTTCCCTTTCTCTCCCAGTCTCTCGTTTTGACTTGACTTGAGTATTCTGAGCTAAATAAAGGAAAGAGAGTTCCTCAGCCCTGCAACAACGAATAAACGAAAGGGATTCTCAAGGAGCGACAAGTAAAAGCTATTACTTACACAGAAATAACATAGTACACTTAGAAACCAGCATCTTCTTCGGCTCGTTCGGGCGGTACCATTAACAACGCCCAAGAATGATAATAATATTAGCAAGGTATGGCTTTCGACAATATATCTAGAATATATAGACAGAAACACACAGAGGAAAGTGAAGATGGAACTTTTCTCGTTGGAGGAGGATGGAGGAAGTGTAGTTACCTACCACCACCACCACCACTAATAATATATCCGTTAAATGAGTTCATTCCCTATAATAATCCTTCGTTGTCTTCAGAAATGCAAGTACTTCCTCCAAGCAAAGCAAAAGCACTGAAGCGTTTCTCTACACACCACCACACAGACACAACTCTGTGCTTAACAGCCAAAGACAAGCCAACAACCTGTCAACTTTTTCTCTCACATAAAGAAAGACAGAGTGAGCCAAAAACGAGTCAAAGTCATACAGCCACCATCCTAGTCGTTACTTATCTCATTTTTATTAAAGTCTGTAAAAAATAGCACTAGCTAGACATTGTACTTACTATACACATATAATGTTACCCATGTAGGTCCTTGTGTGTTGTGTTTGTGTCAGGTCGTCGTTTCTGTCGCTATTATATCAGCACTTTTATTCTGATCCTCTTTTAGACTGTGAGAAACTTCAAATGAGTACAATAAAGCTACACTTGAGTTGAATGTATAGGATTTTAATAAGGAAAAAAGCTTGAAAATATTCTTAGCATAGTTTGCAAGAACAATATTCTTAAGTAGTAATACCTAGTAATAATTAGGGTTCACTCTCACTAATTCATATAATATACTTTTGAAAAACTTGTTAATTTTCTGACTTGTGAGACGAAGAAAGAAAAGCTTCTCAACTTTCTTTTTATCTCTTCTTCTTCATCTTCTTTTCTTATTCTTCTTCTTGAAAATCTTTCCTTATCTTTTCACTCGTGTGCTAACCACATTCTTATTACATTCTTAAACGACATCTCCTTTGCATTTTATATTACTTCTACTTAATATACATACACTACTTTACATACTAGATATATATTCACATTAATTATAGCTGTTTTTCTTTTGTTAGGAAGATTCTATTTAAAATAGTTGTATATGTATGTATGCACCTCCGCTTTAATTACCAGTGCGACATGAATCTTCTATTATTTACATAACCGTAACGGTTTCTGGTCAGAAGAAAGAGATTGAGCGAACCATCCCCTTTCTCATTCTCTAAAGCAACAACGGAGAATTTGAAATGAAATTTTAAACTTGTAAATATTGTCATAATAATAATAAAAATGAATGGTTCTTGTGCATTGTGTGTGTATATAGTGGTGTAGCATGTACTAGTGGAAGTGGAAAGTTAACTAATGCTCCAGTCTCCAGCATTATAAGGACAGGAGTGCTATAGATGCTGGAATATACGATATAGTTGTTTGTGGAGTCTCTGGAGAACAGTTTTAGTATTTTAGGTCTGTTGGGAAGAAGACAAGGTTATGCGTGGAGTTTGAACTAAAGACAGCTGAGGGGAACAAATGTGTTTTATCATGAGATGAGGTTGGCTTCCGGAAAGGAAGAGATAGCAGAGGGATTCTATCTAACCCATTGTGTGTGCTCTGTGTGGTCGTATTGTGTATATTACACTTTAACATACAGAACACTGTAATATCACAACCCATGTAGCTAGGAAGAGTATAATAATATGATTGTATTGTGTTGCCTGAGACTGATATACATAGAATTGCCATTACCATTTCAGCAAAGTATTAGTACGTTGCATTGCCAAGGCATGGTTCACTTAATGAGTTTCAAAGTTATTCATGATTATTGTAATGTTGTTCCTGTGTGAGCCTTCACCGTTCCTTTTGTACTCACTTCCTGGAATGTTGTGAATTTTATGACAGTACTCTGCGGATTCTCCACTTTGTTTTACTGGCCAGTGTATATCCACTCAAATAGCATTGATACTCTTCTCGCCGTTTCTATCTCCTGCCATTTCTCTCTGTGGCTATTTATATTAATACTTTGTTAGTAATTTTAACTTCAGTTCAAAGACTGGATGCTATTAGTATTTCTAATACTAACTAATGTGTATGTATTTTCTTGTGGTGTATATAGCTACGGCTATGACGTATGTAGACTCTGATTTTGATTTCAAGTCAGACTGTGAGTTGGTAGTTGTAGCAGATAGTTTGTTTGTCATGTCTCTTGTGGTGACACATGAACCCGCTGGCTTTATTGGGTTGAAATAGATCGTACGTAGTTTGCAGTATACCTAAATATAAATGTATAGCAAAATAAAACCATCCGCAAATTGAAATGAAATGATTAACAGAGCAATGTAGCAGAAAATAGAAAGTAGTCGTCTGTGTGTCAAGACCGCCAGCCATGTATACCACCACCGGAAAACACAGCAACTCGTGCGTTTAGGATAATCTCGATAATATGAAAACTGAAACACACACACGTCACACTCACACAGACATACATAGGAGGCATATTAAAATTAGATTAATAAATATCGTTAGTGCATAAATCTACATATATAAAAAAAGAATCCAGAGCTAGTAGTAACCTACAATAGCTAAATGTAAATAATAATATTTATTTTGAATAAAAATTGGAAGACGATATTATATTATGTAGTATGTATGTAAAGGAATTCAAGGAAATGTGGAAATAACGTTATTGACACAAGATTAATAAAAGTTAGAGAAAGCCTAGAGCATTTTTTATGTGCGTAGGAGCAGTATAGAATCTGATTAAGTCTATCAGTGTACTGAAATGTTTGCAAAAACAAAGTATAATAGAATATTTATAGGGTTTTAAGGCAAATGAATTTTTCCATTCAGCCTGTCCATTATAAATTCATGAACATCAAACGAGTTCACTCACATTCAGGCCTAACCAACTTTTTTGCTACAATCTTTTCTTGTGAATTATTAGCACTATTGAAAAGTATACTTTTATTTATGTTGCGAGTTTACGAATAAACTTTATTATAGGGGGAAGTCCATACACATCTCTATTAAATTCTGAGAACCTTAAAATTGAGTTCAAAGAACGCTCATTCAGAACTAAATATTTTTAGATTTCCAATTACGTGTGTTATGTAGTACCGATTCTCAGTTGCTTAGAGTTTGTTTAATCAAATTGATGTTTGCTTTCTTCATCTCATCTTATGTCTTGAGAAAAAAGAGAAAAATGTATGTAAACTTTCACAAAGCAAATAATTTGTGTTTATTGAACTTTTATTAATCACGTTATCTCTTTCAATAAACGAAATATGTTCCTTTCATTTCTATTTTCAGAAAAAATACTCTTCAAGTTAATACAACATCAAGTACAATAGTACTATAAACAGTGCAAGTTATATAGACTAAAAGTTTTTGCACAAAGATGTTATGTTTTTTAATGGAATGTCTTGATAGACTGAGAGTTTACTTAGAAAAGAGCAAACTGTTACACATTGCCTTATTTGCTCCACTAATGTATTTATGTGGGATGAAAAACGAACGGAAAGAATTGATCCTACGATTCATCTTCTTGTCTGTTTGATCCTTTTCGAGTAGCTCGCGTAATGTGGAGGAGCACTTAACAATTAGTTCCGATGATGAATGGGAGTTGGGAATCTAAAGAGGATTATTTCCACGTTGTTACAGTTTGTGTCCTCATAGCATAGCACACAAGTACTTTTCCACTCTGTCAGAATAGAACCCTTTTAAGCTAAAAGCTGTCAAAACAAGTATACTTTGAAAAGTGCAACTAAAATCATTTTGAGGTGAGGGCATACTCTTGTCGGACTAATCAAGGGAAAGTGACTCTTACGTATGAGGCATAAAAAAGAAGAAATCACTGTATCCCTGTATCCAACAACGTACACATACACAACACACGCACACGCTAAGTAATAAAAAGACGTCTTATCTTTGATGATTTCAATGAAGCGACGAACTCTTTTAGCAAATCAATCATAAAAGAACTTTTGTATATACCTCAGTCGCACAAATTAATTTCCAGAATGTGCGTCATCCTTTTCACCAGTTGTATCCATTCATTTTCATCAAAAAGGATGACGAAAAAGGAACTACCTAGATTAATCAAACACATACCTACCTAAGTGAAGTATAATAATCATATTCACATGTCTATAGGTAACATTAATGTAACTTTGGAAAGTGTAATGAAAAGATGTCGGGAATACGTTCAGACAACGCTGGGCAAGATATTCATTTTATATGTGAAAGACTACATAGTTCAAATGCATTGTCCATTGTATATAAAGTAACATTAAAACTGTCCAATATTATGTTAAGCTACCATTCGTTCGGGCTTCGGGCATCCAAATTCGCAAACAAAATTGTTTGCTAATTAATTACCCGGTTATATTTTGCTATTTCCGTTCAGTGTTTTCAATTCTTTATTTTGTTCATTACAATCATTTAAGTTTGACAAATTGTTTGGTATGTTCTGTTGAGTCACAGTGACTACACTACACACTATACCAAATGTATGGCAAATCATCATTAATAAAATTATGTTTTTCTCTTAACCATCATTTTATTATTCTCCGATATTTAAAAGGACTAGGTACATTAGAAAATAAAGGGTCATAAAAAGGAACTATTAAAATCATTTTTAGTTTACAACATGGATTTTTTTTCGTTATTTTTTGGTATAGTGGTATTACTTATTCACGTTGCGCACTATTGTACTCAGATAGAATAGAAGGGAGCACAATATACCTATGTGTATATCTAATATGATAAAAATGTAAAGAATCAAGAAAAATTCAGATGTGAATAAGGAGCAACAATGTTAGTGAGTACAAAAAACTACTAAAAACTAAAATAATTAATTTCAGATTCGTCGAATTGTTGTTTTCATGTGATGTATGTAAGCGAAAATTACGGTAACTTTCATTTGCATGTTGATGAAGTATCCCAAAATATATATACGTAAACAAGTCTAGCAGTTGTGTATTGCATCATAAAAAGAAAGCCGTATAAATATAGGTCTCTCACACTGGAAAGGTAAAATAAATTGCACAAAAGCAAACTCAGTGGGGGACGAAATCCCAAGTGAAGTTACATTCATAAATACTCGATTGCAAACTCCGTGTGTTTTGTCTATCGGTATACTATACTTTGTATGTCTGTGCTCATAAAAGAGCAAAGAGTATAATGAACATTTCAGTAATGGATATGCTGTGTACGATACTTTTCTTTTCCATTCAAACTCATTAACTACAGTATTTTCAATTACGTTTTCGATGAACACTCAGTAAAATGCTCATTAATTACGTTGTAAATATTAGCTTATCGCTATTTATGGAACAATTATTGCCAACATTTATTTAAGAGGTACCTCTGATATTATACAGCTTTGTATATACCTACATTAAACATTAGGAAGGTGTTTGTTAGAGTGAGTGTTAAATTTAGCCTTTTATCGCCAGAGACATTGGCAAATAACTAACAAGACTTGATTTTCTCAGAATCGAAACGAGCCCAGCATAAGAAATAGCTTTCTCAACAAACGTCGACTTGAATAAAGTTTGGCGTGTTGAATTGAAGGGATCTGTAGGTAAATTGAAGTTGAGTACTTATATTTGTGTATGTGTAGGTACCTCCTACAGATACTACATCAAAATGAAATCAAACTGCATACAAAACACATAATCCTCCTGAGTTCAACTTATAAATAAATACTTGCGTTTTGGAGTTAATGTAATTCTGGTCTAGGTCTATATTACCGTGCAGTCTCGACACACATGAAAACTACCTGTGTCTGCATTTGTGTCTCGTCTATAGGTACCTAAACCTATGTAGTAATATTTCCTACTTACTATATCTGTCTATATTTTGTATTCACTGTACTAAAACCATGCTCCACAAACTTGATGTCTGGCAGTTCACTCAACGTAATTTATTATTTAGTTGGTTCCTCTAGTAGTAGGTAACCAAAGGGTATGTGTTTTATGTACTGCTTTGTGTATTTTAAGCCAAACGAAACTGAAAACCCACTTAGAGTTTGTTACTAACTGATAGACACACACATACCAACTCTGGAAAAAACTTTTCCATTCTACAAATACCTAAAAGACATATTGCGTAGTTTTTTCTGTGTATTTTGTATTGAGTGTGTGTATTGTGTATGTATTATATGTACGTGTGTATGTATGTATTTTGGGAATGTGTGCGTTTGAAAGGCTCATTCGTACTCACGCGTCGCATCCCAGGGAAAAGAAAGGCATAAAACCTTGAAAAGTGTCTAGGGCTGAGGAAATATAAAAGATATAAAAATGAGGGGCTGAATTCTTTCAGCAACAAGGAATTTCCAACTCTCTTGTCTCTTGAACTTGGAGTATATAATGTATAGGTAGGTATACAGTATGTAGAGTATAAATGAAGTGAAAGAAAATTATGCTGGAATTGCGTCGAGTGAAATAGCAGGCAGGGAAAGTTTGGAAAGAAATGCCATAAGTAATAGGAAGTAATATTGTACACTATTTATACAGTGTGTATAGCTAGAGCTATGCATACGTGTACGTATCTACAGTAATAATCATAATAATATCTTCGCCCAGAGCAGATTTTTCAGTGCATACTTACTTGGTGCATTCATAAATATACGTGTAAAATTGAAATTTATATCCCCTACATATTTCTTACGCTAAAATATGCTCAAAGCTTTAAAATTGATGTGGGTACTTATAAAGTATGTATGAAATACATTGCAGTCTTGTGCTGGTATGGATAACGGAAGTAAGAAATAATATACAAGAATAATACCTACATGATATTGCATACTCAAGACGATAAGGCAGATTTCGAAATCTGTATTATTAGTAATGTGATATTTACAAGCAAGGAGAAATTACGTGTACCTTTGTACTTAAGGATGAAAAAACGGGATATTTGCAGACAGAATTCTACTAGGGATGGGGAATCATGTCCCGTCGTATTCTCTTTTTGCATTAGGATTTGCTTTTTCAAAGTTAAGCTCTAAGCTCCCTCGCTTCAAGTTTTACGGGACGAACAAGGAACATGTATCCTCAGCCATATCCACCACCCTATATAATACACCCATGTATACGTACAAGGTTAAGGGAAGTAAATCCTAATGGGTCTTTTTCAGATGATGCCAAGTAATGGAAATGGAAGTTGTGGTACAAATACACTCTACACCACTCCTCGTCCCACAACACGGCATTAGGAATTAGGCAGGAGATCAGAATAGCTCCTACTATATATTTGTCGTCTCTTTTATATCTTTTTGTACCTATGCGAATTTATCTGCTGTATATCCATATAATGTGCACCCAGCAATAATACAAAGCTTACTGCACAAACCTCAAGACGTATTGTAACAACTATTCAGTGTACACACACAGTATTATTAGTATTTACTGCATTCAGTCCTCCTTTTTGCCCCGCTGTACAAATACTACACACACAGACCTATTATACGTGACAGTACCACCACACAGCTTCCCTACATCTCATTTCTTACCAAACTACTTTTATAATGCACGAACGAGTACACCTTAGAGAAAGAAAATACTGGCTGTATATTGTAAACGTTGAAGTCAAGTCTACTACTACAATGCCGTATACAAGGGTGGGCAATTACCTTCCTAGATATCCAAAAAATACGTTATTTTTCCATAAACGCGCATAAAGCACGTAATTTATCGCGCTACGCGCAAACTTAATGCATTTTTGCCTGATTTTAGTTGAAATCGTCACAAATTTTAGTGTTACGTGGGGTATTAGACACATTTGTAGCTTAAATTGCATTTTTGATCCTTGAAATCTATTTCTGGTTACGGCCTTGGTCTATGAAGTACTAGTACTACCTATAGAAGACGTGTGCGCGTGTATTTAGGTATACATAAAGGAAATTGTTAGGAGAACTACCTATGTATTTGGTGTATAGACATAGATCGAGATATATGGTGTATAAATTGAAGAGAGGGAAAAGTAGTTTGACATAAGATAATATTAGGGACGTGTGTGTGGAATGACTTTTACTGAAAGGGAATGAGTGAGGTTAGCGGATATAAAAGAGAGGAGAAAGTAGAAGGCAGTCAACTTCTATTTCCATCCCTGTGTTTTCATCTGGTGTCTCACCCCAAGTCAAAGGAAAAACTCGCCACATTAAATCTTCTCTCGCTCTTCATTCCTCTTCCTCAGGATATTCCTTTCGACAGACGTAATATAAATAAAACACATCAAGACTCAAATAGAACTTGTTTGCAAAGCTCTATATTCTTTATACTACACTTATAATAAATTTAGACATGGGTTGCACAATGGTGTGCTTCATTATATTTGTATAAGTCCTGTACATACTTGGGTCCTTTACTGTTATGTAAGTAAGTAATGAATGTGAATGGTATAATGCAGAATGCGATAGGTATATTATGTCTATACATGTTCTGGGTACTTTTAGGTGCATAGCATAGTGCGACATAATAATAATAAATATTATAGGTATGTATGTATAAACAGGGTGGGGATTAGCGGTGGGATATATACATACAGTTACAAGAATGGTATGAATGCTACGGGTGAATGAAGATTACTCTAATGACATGCTATTACTTACATGAATGCGAGCAAAAGTAAGAGCGAGAGAAACGGACGAGAGAGTTCATATTGCTCATATTCATTAAACTTGTGGATTGAGGAATCAAAGCTTTGTAGTGTTAGCATTGTTTACTGTAAATGATAATGTTGATGTTTAGGTTGTATAGTATACATAAAACATGATGGAAAAAGACAAAGGATAATTATGATGTGTCTAAACTTTTCTCAATCTAAAGTGCTGTGCAAAAATGTACATGTTGATTTTTACGTAGGTACTTGTCAAGTACTTACAGATATTCAAATTTTTAATCTTTGATAACTCGCAACGATGTATCTCGATTTGTAATGAATTGAAGTTTTAGTATTATTGGTAAATTACAAACAGATCCAGGATTTTCACCATTAGCTATTCATAATACCAATAATAGCTTGATAAATCACAATTGACCAATTATCATGCGATTTGGTCATACATAATTGAATTGTCTGCTTTGTAATTAATTTAATTGCGACATTAAAGTGGTCGTAGTATACTCATTATAATATTATAGTACCTACTACCTCAAACCTGATTCATTAATTTCCAACCGCTTCACATGCACTGGAAATTTCTAGAAATTCCCAAATAAGCTGACAGGAAAGGATTTCCTGGAATTAGAATTTAATAATTTATGCCCTGTTATACGAAAAGTAATTTAAAATTACTGGGAAAGATTGAGTTTCCCCACATGAGTAAACTTATAAAACTTACCATGGAAGATTTCCAAGAGAAATTTATTATAAACTTACCTATACAGTGCCTCCTAGGTACTATACAGATATAGGTACACATTACTACGCATTTGAGTGTTTGGAAATGGAACTACTAAAGACACATCTAACAACGTTATCGGATGCTTTCAAAGTTGTTTTGCTGATCACACATGCGAACGCGAACTGTTGGTATTTCCTGAATTGTATAGGTTTTGCATTATTTTTGTTTCTTCTGGGTAAATAGCAATGTAAAGATGGTTTGCATGCATGGTTGGTTGGTTCTTGCATTATTGGATGTCGAGATAAAGGTAAAGTTACACAACGATGTGGTTGGCCCTTTCAAGCTTTTCGTTGTAGTGTTTTGGAATCAACACAAAACATGGGAAGAAGAATACCTTGTTATTGTGTAGTGGGAAATTTTCTCCGTGGCAGTTTCATTGCAGCAGAGTTGTTATCTTAGCCAAGCAAAGAAATGCTAGGTTAGCCTAGCCGTTATGTTGTTGTTGAGTGCATGAGAATCCTCAAGCATGGGGATATATAATGCTGGTGGAAGTATCAAATTTTCCGGGTGGGTTGTTTCGTATAAGAAGGAGCAAGTGCGAGTGACATATTCTAGTGCTTGCCTGTAGATTTGCAGGGTGGATCGTGATGGATGTATTTTCGCATCGTGGAACTTGAATTATCATATAATATTATATCCACACTACATTTCACTGTACTGTACTCCCCTGTTTCTATATTCTCTTGCTTGCAGTCTAGTCTGAAGACCTATTCTCTCTCATCCTGAGCTTTCACTTGTCTCTTTTCCTAAAACTCAAATTCAAGCTTCCCAAGAAGAACCATACGCAAAACGCATTCCTTATTAAATTGTTTTCCGACCAACAATCTCTCTTCAAAGAAGCGTCAAGAGCGTTCCGCCACTTCCTACTGCAACTATGCAATCTGTAGTCGTCATCTTTTTCAAGAGGTTTCATGGCAAAATCACATTATATTATTCTCGCCTAGACAGTCTAAATGTGCTATTCGGAAGTGTCTAAAGGTTTTGTCTTTCTGTGCTACCTACTTACCTATTCAGGGATCAGAACTCACTCTAGACTCCTTTCTCAAGGACAGCTAATTTTGACATAGAATAGAAATACTTAACCATAAAATTAATTGTGTAACTACTAAATATCTATCTTGCTCATATTTGAAAAGGATAAATTACAAATTGGATGATGTATTATAGAAGTATATCAATTTAAATGTAAAATGAGTAGTTGGGACTAACTGTTCAGCCCCTTAAGGTTGGCTTCACCGCGTTGAAGAGAATTTTGAGTCATTGGAATTTGTATGAGTATAATATCGTAAGTATTGC
>JAQFYB010000753.1:0-44529 GCA_034694085.1 Pogonognathellus longicornis
ATATTTTTGGTGACTATGATTGTTTTTATTCATCTCACGAATAATGTGCCAACATGTTTTATGTATAAAACTAATAAAATATTATTGTTGATTTTTGGTGACGCCATAAGGAGAGATAAAAGGTCTAGACAATTTAGTAGGACAAATATATAGTACTGGACAATATGTGGCAATTGTACAATGACATTTTATGAAGACTTTTTTTGCCAAGCAAGGCATGGAAATGTACCAAAATTGCAAATAAAGCCTACAATGAGTATAGGTGTATATGTAGTTACATGAATTAAGTAAGAACTTATGGAAGGTGACATAGGGCTATATACAATATACAATAATGAGGTGTGTAAAGAGTCCATAAAGGAAAGGAGCAATTTTGAAGTGGCTTAGCTCATCTTTTGCAGCATGTGTTATAAATAAATAAAATATGCTCTTTCCTATTACAGAAACTGACCACCTACTAATAATAGGTACCACACACAATTTGTATTCATTTGGCGTGTTTGTGAACCTGTGCTCCGTGCTGCACACTGTCTGTATACGTACAGACGACGAAATAGAGTAGAAAAACTTTCTTTTAAGTTAAAGCTGTTGTGTGTGATCATGAATGAATGAATGAATGAGATTGGTTTAAAAAAGAGCGAGAAGTTGGAAATGCCCTTATGTGCATTTGAATAGTGAAGCAGTAGTGGATAGCACAAGAATTATCTTTTGCATTATAAGCCGTGTGTAGGTGTCCGCATTTTATGTCTGTGGGACCATAAAGATGAGCCTCTCTCTTTCTCTCACTCAGTTCCCACAATCAAATCACTCAAGCATCCGTCATCCCCAGTTTTATGAAAACAGCACAGATTTAAATGTCACGTCGTATAGTCGTCGTGAGTGCTAGTTGAATGATCTCACATGGGATGAGCACATACTAAACACTTTCAATTCCTTCAGACACGTATAAATTACGCTTTTACAACTCCAACTACAATGCAGTGGGAAATCGAGAGCCTTTGCACACTCTAAAACCATATCATCGTTCTATGAGGGAAATTAAATTCTCTGGATCAAGTAGCCATGCAGTAAAAAAACTCAAAATAAATTGAGAAATTAGTGGAAAAAATGAAAGGCGCTTGAAAAATTAAACGACATTACAAGTCGACACTAAAAAATCACTGCTTCATCTCTGCATTCTGTCTAAAGAATGTAATTGTCGAGATAATTTTCCTGTCTACTTCTATTTCACTAATAACATCCAAGAATTACTCCCACTTACATTTTGAACATAATTTACGTAAGACAGATATTGGTCAAATACACTACTAGCATCATGATGTACAGTGACTCTCATACTCAAGCATTTTTTTGCAAATCTCTTTATACAAATTTGTTTGTTCAGTTTACATGTATAACTTCATGAAGGTATATCCCTACTATATATACTTACATTACACACAGCCGACATGGTAAAATTTAAAAAACGGTAATCCCCAAACAATTTTTTGTCATCACAATAATAATTTTTCAGTTGTTTCACTTATATTCATTTTGTCAGTGTAGATGAATTTACACTTTTCTCTATAAATAATATGCACTCTCAATCTGAGATTGGTATAAAATACTAATACAGAAAGTCATACGAAATACAGCCAGCAAAAAATACACGTATTATGTACACCCCGACATATCAATACCTACATGCACATCATATAATTGTTATTGTACCACATTGAATTTGGCATATATACGATACATTCTATTGTGTATGTGTGTATGATGAATTAGCAATGTTGCTCTGAATTCAATCATCTCAATGTGGTGTCATTTTCTAAATCCATTGTGCACTTATTTCCATAGCATAATATAATATTGTGAGTTAAAATGATAGCAAAAATATGTGCGATATGATAACAATACATGGTTGATACGAAGACGACGTAGTATGAAGATTGATGCAAAGAAAAGAAAATAGAGTTTGACGCGCAGTGATGATGCAGATAGTAAAAGTAAATTTTGTAGACTGTGGTGTAACACCCTGATGATTTGGTTGGCAAGTCATATTGCATTTGGAGGTATTTGTTGTGAAGGATAAGGAGTAGGATTTAATTCTGTTGGCTGCCATGCTTTTGCTTGGACAGCGTTATTGTTGTGTGGCTGTGTTAATTCAGATTGAGATTGTGTGGGTTTGCTCTCTCTCTGTCTCTCTTTCAGCTACGCACCATGTAGTATCGTGATCGATTTGCTAACAATAACTCAGTTGTTCGTCTCCCGATGAGAATCTTTCACATCCTTATCTCCAAGTGGTGGGTCTCCCATCTTCATCTCCGTGCGAACTGCCAAAGGGTGGCTTTAGCTCCACTCACACGCTCTCCACACTAACCACCACCGCCGTCCCGACTCATACTTCCTACTAAATGCTATCAACACTAATAACTATAACATGTCCACATTCTATGTACTTATATACAAACACAATGATACCATTTAAATTTCAACCTGTGAAATCATTCAACACAACTATAGTCACAACATTAGCATCCACCACAGCGCTAAGTAACACAACGACTGTCTCTAGCTACTTCAATTATTCATACCACAATTCGATAGTATCAGCCCACCCTTGGTAAAATAAAACGGATAGCGTCAATCTCAAGATACGATCTGTGATAATGGGATCACATACATCACCTCCTGTTATACTTTAATCCTTCTTTCTTGTATAACGGAATATTGCTACCTATTATACCATGCATCCTCTCTCTCCTGAATCATCAGAGTAAGAGATATCAACACAAAAGACAACTTCAAACAATAATTGGGAATCAAATTGGAAAGATTATATCAGATATTTCAAAGATAAAGACATATTCATGGTTTTGACTTATGCTATCATTACGAATCCAAAACAGACTCCTTATAACCTCAGATACAGAATCCTTCTTTACATTAACGATCAGTACTATCAATATACTCGTTTCAATATTGGTTAAATTAACACAGACAATTTGACACGACAATTAGGACAAATTGGTTGGAATATCCGATACCTAACGAAGAGTAAAAGAAACCAAATTTGATTTCCAACGTTATTAGGATTTCGAAAAAACGATTATTAACACTCGAGTTGTAGAATTCTTCTACCGCATAACCGATCTGGTTTCACCCTTAACAAAGTGTGAAACAATAAGGATCATACTTTTATAATGAACACCCGATATCTCATTTAAACTTCCGATAATTGGTTTCGGATTTCAGAGATTTAACAAATTCCATGAAGACCCATCAGAGATTTACTGGACTTTCACCCATACACAACTTTTTCTCTGAATTTTCAGTAATTGGTATACAGTTACGAGATATTATGTTCATTCTTGCAATCTATTATTTAACAATTTTGGTGATACAATGTATGTTTGTTGGCGAGACAGGTGGAATTCACACCAACTGCGAAACAGTGTGCAATACAAAGCCATAAGTGGAAATACGTGAGTTCCATGCTAAATATTATTGTGTGGACTTGAGGGCAATAAGTTGTAGGATGAGTGAATGAATATCGACAAGAGGTTTTATTATCTGCAAGGGAGTGAACCTATCAACGCTATAAAATATTATTATAGCTTTATATAAAAAACTAATCGCTACATGTAAAACAGTGGGTTAGTGTTGAAAAGCTGACAGAGACAAGAAGAGCATACAATAGCAACACTGCAAAGCACTGGACGCGACGTTTTGCCATGGCGTGTGTTGACATAGCTTCAATTGAACACAGGCCACAATAAAACACCTTGTATTACTTACACACTAATAGAAACATATATATCAGTAGATAGTGTGTGCACAAATAAGCTATAGAATATCTGGTGTGACCAAACCTATGGGAGAAATAATACTTATATAATTGAAATAGTTGAATGACACACCAATAAACAATTTATCTTTATCTCATGCATGCCACTACAGTAATATTATTATAATAGGAGCACTAGGCATCTGAAATGATTTGAGAAGCAGTGTATGCCAAGCTGGCTAGAGCTGATTGTGAGTACAAGAAAGGCATAAATAGATTGTAATGTGATGTGACCACACGGTGTTCTCTGCCTGTTGCTAATAAACTACTCGAATAAAAACAAGAAGGGATCGTGTCTTGTTGTTCATGTCTTGAGAATATAAATTGCTTTAGATTTATATCTAGATCAGAAGCGAACTGATAAACAATCGAGTCGACAGACAATACTCACATCACAATACAAACAAGAAATAAAGGACTGAAGAAGACGACGACGACCGAACAACAACGTCCACACCGTGTACGGCCCATACTATACTACATGTACATAAATAAATACGCTGTCTATTTTCAACATCCAACAACCTACCTGAAATATACACATGCAATAACCCTGTAACAAAACCCATGTACATCAATTTCAAGCACTACCACCTGTACTAGTGTCGGCTACGTACATATTATTACTACATGTCTATATTGATGCAGGAGTACATGATTTTTAGGATAGCGAAATAATATCCTAGTAGCTACCACAACTTAAGCTTTGAATAACAATTGGCACTGAATCCGAATAAATGACGCGTGCGTTGTAATTCCCCTGTCTTTGACTATTAAATGACCCACATGGTGTATATACTTCCCCAGTTGCCATTATATATAATAATGTCCTATTTAGTTTTAAAATGTTTATTTATGAATAAATAATAGTGTCGAGTTTCAAAACAGATTATTCTTTTATGCGATAGAACCAACTTACACATCAATTGAATTATGCGACTATATACATGTCACGATCCATAGTTTCACTAATAGTAAGTATTTTAATGTTGTAGAATACTAATTAATGAAACTACCAGTGTGTTTTACTTGGATCGTGGATCGGTATTGTCGCATGGCTATCTACAGAATGAATGGAGATCACAGATGTGTTGGATTGTTAAGGTGTGGTTGGAATACGAAGTGCTGTACGATGTGCAAGCACAATGCAAGTGGCCTGATGGAATTATTGGTTGAGAGAGCTGGAGTTGATTAAACTAGTATTAGCGTAAATGAAATTATGTTGGCAGTGGCCGAGTAGACGGTTGAGTGAGTGAGTGGCGTCGTGGCGTCTGGTGCAAAACAGTGTGTTGTATAAGACAGATAGAGAGATAGAGAGAGAATGGTAATTGGTAGAGGGACACGCAGTGGGACAGGAGGAAAAGAGCTGCTGGGGTGATTTAATAATAATAGCAAAGTGGAGTGTTGTGGAGCTAAAGTGACAAAAAGAGATGGGAGAGAAGACGAGTGGGAAGATGAGACGAAGAGAAAGTTTGACTCGTCTCTTCTCAAATCAACAACAACGCACTTCTATTCCCTGCCACTGCAATTCCTATCCTTCTCCCTTCCTCCAACATACAACTGCACTTTTTTCACTTGACAGCAAGAGCTACGGCAGACTGAGAGCTGATGATGGTGATCTGGTTGCTGTCAGACTATTGCTACAACTACAACAACTACAGTAAGGATATTAGGAGCAGATAAGAGATCACAAGAGCTCTAAGACTCAAAAAGCTCTTTGTTGCTCCTGTTTTGTTGTGGCATCAACGACCAAGCCAACCAGTCAAGTCAAACTGGGCCGATTCTCTTTGTTGCAAACTATAGATGTGGCTTGGCTTCACTTGGCGTCACTACAGGTGATTGGTTCCCATTGACTATCTCTTCCGCCGACTATCGCGACTATCATTAACAGTCCTTTCCTATCTCACACATTCCAAATACTTCTTATAGCTCTACTACTCCTAAACAACTCTAACTCCAAACATTTAATAATATACCCTTGTATTCACACATTCCTATAGCACTCGCTGGTGCAAAATCAATAGTAGTATCCTGGTATCGCAGATACTGGCAAATTATCTGCTTCCTCACTTATTGTGTATGGAAAAAATTGGGGGGGGGGTCAGAAAAATTCAAAATCTTCAGCAAATATGAAAATACTAACAAATGGGGGTGGAAGATAAAAAAGCAAGTACAAAATCGGCAAATGCATCCCAGATTCATAAGGAGTAAATTTAATAGAATATTGATGCATTTAAAAAAATTAAAATGAAGGCGATGAAATCATATCTTGGGTTGAGGAATGTTAAGGCTCCATAACTGACAATGAAAAATTTGTTGAGTTCCTGTCAGGTCACCGAGAAGAAGAGGGGTTTTGCACCAGCGTTTGCACTTAAGCTTCCACAACCAATCCACTGTACAGTTCAAAAACACCATAATACAAATATTCCTACATTGCACTTTCTTGTGCTCCAAGCTAAAATCTTTTGATCAGTTCATACAAACACTAATCAAATGGCTAATGAGAGAGTGGGACGCAGAGACGATTCTGGATTATTCGTCCTCATACAAAATAAAAAATAAATGCCAAAATCCATATCAATCTTTTCCCCTTTGTCTGCCAAACTTTCATTTCTACACGTCGCCCATGTATGCATTCCCATTTCTTTAGGCCAATTAGTTGCTCATTTAGTCGTGTATGAATACCTCCTCATCATCCCATTGTAGTCGCCAGCACAGATAATCCAATTACACTCGGTAATGCCATCAGTGCTATATTAGAATTAAAGGTCCAAAATACCCAGTAGACCTACCATATTTATGCAACACTGTTGCAAACACTCTGAGGCAAAGCCGAAAACTACAGTGAATTTCATAACTAGTTAATCCGGCTATATAGTTTGAGAACCATACAACAGAAACACAAATGGATTAATGTTTTCCCATTTAATCATCTGCAGGTAAATGAATTGCAATTTATCCATATTCTGCTCACAAAATTAAAAACATCGTTAGGTTTTGTGAATCCCTTATTATTAGTGGGATTTGGAATTGTAGAGTACAATTCAGATATAACATGACTCATTTATACGTTAAGTATTTATTGGGTGTATATACAAGAGATTTTTGAGTTAGGTATACAATAAGTAACAGTTAATGATGATCATTGGACATTCTATACCGTCGAATAGGTATTAAGATCAATGTACCTGGCTACTCGTAACTAATAAGGATATAAATATGCTAATAATTTTTCACAGATAGATGAAAGCTCATTCAGCGTATTGTTGAGTTAGTGCATTACTCTCAAGTGCAAGTGTGAATGAAAGTGCAGTATGTGTGTATGAACATTATTTGCAAATTGATTAAAATTCTGCGAGCTGTGAAACACACGACACTAATTTATATGTAAATAGATATTCACAGTATGTACACAATCGAACATTGGTTCGATTAAAGTCAAAGAGATTTGATGATTGAATCAGAGGAGAATGGAGAAAATGTTTCTGAGATTCATAAAAGCAAAGAAATTCATAACTCCGTTTGAAAAACTACTTTTTAGACAACAAATTTGAGGGAAGACGAGAAAAAAAATGCATTTGCATTGAATTTTCAACTTTTACATTGCTCAGTGATACATACCTACTTTTTATGTAAAGTATAAAATTTCTTTGCAAAGTGTAAGATGTGACTCCTTGGGATTCTGAAGTGCTGTGCACTTGAGAATGTCGTATTTCCACACAGATCACACACAGATATTCACACAGATATTTGTCCAACAACTGAAATTCCTTTGCATTGATATTAATGCTATAGGCAACTAAATTCAACGATATTACAAATATAATACAGAATGCAAAAGCATTTCGTCTAGTATTTTATGATAATCTGCTTCAATAGAGCTGACATAAACAAGAATCAAAATGCAAATTCTTTTGCTAATCAGGATTTCGCAAAGGAACTATTATGCCGTTCATTGGACACGATACAATAACATTAGAGCAGAATGCCATTAAAGTCAAAGGAATCTGCATAGTAAAATCTGTAGCCATTGAATAAATAAATTTAATAATGCAAGGATGACAAGTATAGTAAAGTGAGTCTTGAGTTTATCTAAGTATAAAACTATGTTATATAGCATAGGTAAAAATGCGGTGTCTACTACATATAGATATGTATGGTCCACTTGTACCTGTACTTGTACTCGTATTGTGTGTTGTGCTAAGAAATAGAATTTTATCTGCAGAACGTTGAGTCTGGGAAGAAAAGACTAATAACTTCAGATGAGATCAGAGCAGGCTGAACGCTAGGAAAGGAAGGGAGGTATTCCGCTCAATTTACGCTTGCACTCTCATTTGCATACTTGCATACATTATCCATCAGCACACAACACATCAACCGAAACAAACACATTATAATAGACGTAGGGGTACTGTGCTGCAGTTGGACCAGTGTGTCCGTTGCACCAGAGGCCATATTTAGCAAAATCTTTGCTCATTTCGGTCGAAATTTTTAATATAAATGTCTGAATTCATGATTTAGTCTCTAACAAAATATTTCTGCTATCCGTTTGAAATTATCTTTTTAAAAAATATACATGCATTTTTCACTCCTTGAAAAGTAAATTTTTCATCTTTCACTGATTTTTTATTTGCTAACGTTATTTGAAACTTGAAGAGTTAAGAATTTATTGACCAAGAGTATTAATTAGCACTATAGAATAATATTTCATGTCAATTATAAAATAAATATTTATCCTCTTTAGGGGAAGCTCAGTCAAAGCTGAAAAGTATGAAGCGTCTTGGTTGGATCAAAAGTGCGGCGTGTCGGTTCCAACCGGTTCTTACTTTATTTAACATTTAAAATTATTAACATTAATGAGTGTGCTTAGGAATCAGTTTTAAATATTACATGTATTAAAATATTTTAATATTGTACTGGAGAGGCCTAAAAATTAATTCATAAAATTTTGGTCCAACTGCACCACTCTTCCCCTATAATATAGCGCTAGAGTGGAGGTACAGAGTGTAAAGTGAACTACTACTTGACGAGAAACCAAAATCTACACGGCCAACCTAACCTGCTTAAACCTGACTCATTTTTCCTCACTTGTTTGTAGTTAAAGTCTGGTGGAATATGTTAAGGATGCAATAAAGCAGAAGGAGAGGAACCTCCCCAACTGAAACTGAAACTACAAGGTAAAATACTAATTTAACTCCTTTGCCCACAGCAGCACCTCAATTCTTCCAGCCCTGTACTCCAACTATATGCATCTCAACAAATATTATTGCACTAATCATATGGAATCAAAGCTACGTCTTCACATATTTATCCTCTCCAGGTCTACATACTCACCTATTAAACTCATCACATCGGCATCTCATAAAAATAGCCACTTCATACCTGGATTCAATTCCCCAACTGCCCAGTCTTTGTGTATTATTGTCTTTCTGCACATCTCCACCGCCTCATATGTCCATTCTCTGCTTAATATTATGTAAACAGCCAAGACATGAAATATTGCATACCAACAAACAACAACATACAAACATCCACCAACAGATGTGAAGATAAACACAGTTGGGAGATTTTTATGAGAAAAAAGCAACAGATGAAACTGTAGAGAACATACAAGTCATCAATAAATCCATGGTGGGTGTGAGTGTAACTCAAAAGAGCAAAGTGTTCAAACAATGAAGAATTTTAAGAATCCATGAGTTCCTTGAAACGTAGTGCAGACCTCCCACACATTTTCCTAATTTGTCACGGTTATCATTCATGAATCACTCCAAAGATGAATTTATAGAAAACTGTGAACTGGTGCAATAATTGATTGCATACAATTGCCTTTGTAGAATGAGGCAAGATGAGACAAAGCTTCCAATCATCCTATTATTGATTCATAAAATTTAATTCCATTGATAAGAAAATATTTGAGAATTGAAAAGTAGATAGATACATCGGAATTTAACATGTTTCGACGTTTTGTGGGTACAATTATAGAAATTAATTCTTGATCCTTGTAAGACTATAATAACACAAGGACTTTCCTACTGCTTGTGATTGCATAGAATTTTGCTGTAAACTGGAAACTCTTTTACCCTTGACTTTCAAGTATATTAGAGTCGTGTCCAGGTTGTGACTAGGGTGTATTACATGCAATTATAATAACACATTCAAAATCGAAAGGGTTTTTAACAAACTCTTCTAGCATTCTAGCACCACACACAGTTACATACATACATACCCATACACACAGAGCCATAGCCCTAACACTATAACACAGCTATTCCATTGCATGCCGTGTATGTATAATTTCTACAAATGAAGCACTAGTAGTGCAATGTATTTGCTATGAATGTATAGTTGATGTATTATTATGCTACACTAGTAATATGTATAGGCATTTCTCTTGTACTCCTGCCTTATATATTATGTGTGTGAGTTGACTAAAAGACTGAGTATTGCTTGTGTATTAAACTGGCTGTGTATTGAGCTTTAGAGGTTGTAGGTTGTGCACGGCACACTGTGTACATTTAATTAGTCAGGATTACATGAATGCATGCTGAACGAATGAGCTAAGGTTAGATTTTCTTTTGTTCCATACAAAGTCCGTCTGTTTCTGAGTTTGCCGTGTATAGCCAAATGTAGAAATAGGCAGCGTGTGTATAAGTAGGAGTATTAGTGGAGGCATTTTAGAGAGCAAAGAGATGGAGATATAATAATGGGGATGGATGGAGTATTGAGTAAAGTGAGTACGGAGAAGACTAGACTTGGTGGATGTGCAATGTGTGGTGGCTGAGGAGTGTGATGTGTGATGTGGCCAAGTCACCTCTTCAAGTCGGAAAGTTCATGAGACCGGATATTTGTGCAAGAGCAAAGCAACTGAATTTTTTCCCTTCTCACCTTGATACTTATCAAAAGGCATGGCATGGCAGCCAAGGAAAAGCAAGACAAGGCAGACGAGACTGACTGCATTACAGACAATGTAAATCAGTCACGAGAACCACAATTCTTGTCTTATTATCATCAACAGTCTCCACCAATATAATATACTCCTCCTGCTCCATAATAGCATTACTATTTATTCCTGTACTTGCACATTACACACAACACACAGCTTCTTCTCCGTGCAGACCTTTAACGTTAGCATTCAGCGTTGCCCATCTCCATTTATCACTAATTCCATTGCAGCCAAATACTCAAAAACACGGCCACGCTACAAAAACACACTGCACAAGGAGAAGCAGCTTTGTAGCTTATTATTCAGACACTATAACACTGACACTTAAACACATCACTAATAACATTAATAATAATATTATTATTACATGAGCGTCTTTGTGAGTATTATGGATTGTGTAGTCCACTAACAATGAGAATATTGTGGAAAACATTTACATTGTTAGTGAGGTGTGCAGATACTAGCACAGTGTAACAGGACATGCCATTCTATAACTTTGAGTTGTGTAATAATGAAACGTGTGAATGTTTAGAATTATTAGCCTTGTGTTTTATTTTCATTTACACATAAATATTTATTCTACTCTCAACTTTATATTCTTATTTATATACTCCTTTGCTTTTTACCTTATTCGTACTTTTTCATTGTTTCTTCTCCGCACAATTCTCACCAACACTCCATTCCACACACAAACAATTCATTCATGAGTTCTACCCAACACTGTGTTATTGGAATAGCAGTAGCAGATGTACACACAATGTGAATTCAACCAGCCACTGCTTTTATACTAACATAAAATATTGCAACAATAGTATGATTTATTTTAATGACATTTTATATGATTAAAAGCCTGACGAACTTTTCTACAATACACAATGCGAAATAAAAATTATTGCAATGTACACGTGTAACGACTGCTCTACTCCTTTTCATCTCCCCTTCAAAACGTTCGTTCCACCCACAATTCCACTCCTTCCTTTCAGATAAATGCATTCATTGGTTTTCGGTTTCGAATGTCGCTCACACTTATAGTTTCACCTTCATATTCTCATACTATACCACCAATGCTTTCACCATTTCACAAAATCAATTACACCAATTTAGTATATAGATTTACAATGTATTTTATGCAAATTGCAAATTAAAGTCATACCGCAAAAATTGCCACTGTATATGTATTGCTTTGTACAAGGAATATAAAATGCGATGTATAAAGATATAAATATTATATCTTTAATAGCCATAGACTTAGAATAATCACCATTGTGTTAAAATATGCAAAACAAATATTATACCAAGTCTCAATACTTACACCCTTCTTTCTAACTTCCACAGACATTCCTAAAGATAAATTCTTGGCGTGCCTCTTTTACTTACAAGTAGCTTTGCATAACAGAAATACTTCAAAAGACCTGTCTCACTGTAAAATACTTGCAGATATTTACTAGCACTACCAAATAACCTGTAAAGATAATGCTTACAAATCTTCTGGGGGGTGCACGGTGAGGCGTAAACCTGCATCGTATGACTATAGGTGTACGGTTAATTTCTGTTGCATTGCTAATATAAATTATTACTATTATTTGCTTAACCTCATATACATATTATTGTATATTTTGAATATTTACACAATACAATACCTAGCTAGGTATTTGCTTTCCCAATGCATGTGTGGCGCGCGAACAAATTTCGGTTATAGTGTCTTGTCTGCATTGGCATATGAACAAAATAAAGACTGGACGATTTTATTTCTAGACTGATGATACGATTCTACAAGGTTTGTCAATTCCATTCTCTTGTCTTCTCTGGAGACTTAAAAAGTAACGTAGCACGGCTGAAAGAGCCACTTTACAAGTAGTGGTTTGTATTTATGTATTTTATGAAAACAAATGTTACCACATAAGGGTTATTTGTAATAAAGATTTATTTGACTTTAAAACTATCAGCATAGTATAGCTGTATCAGTTGTAGCCTTAACAAGAAAAACCAGAAATCAATGCATCCTCAATGTTCTCTCTTTCAAAAATGAAACCGGGGTTCAAAAAAATACTTCACTCAAACACACATCTTCTAGGCACAATAAATCCTTCCAGCCTTCAATTGCCTGGTGGATTTCTTAGCCATTTTTGAAAGAGACAGACGTATTTTTGATTCCTCATCCTTTAAGAAAATTCCAAAATTACTTCCACTACTGAATATTTTAAGAAATCAAATGATCTGCCTTACTACCTTTTCTTCTGAAGACCAAATTGCTTTAGCAGGTGAATGAGTGCTTCGGAATAAAATGAAGGATAGCATAAAAACTACTGAAAACACTCAACAAAAGTTATACCGTCTGAAGTCTGCAACATTCTATATAGTTGCTACCACGTCTTTCTTCCAGCAGAAAATATGGTGATGTAGTGGTGGTAGAGATACACTGAGAGAAAACATATTGATTAACAGCACAAGACATTTTATATTAGAGACGGAGAAGAATGAAAGTGGGTCCATGAAGAAACTAATATGTAATGCAAGGTAATTCTTGAAAGGATAAGCAAGGGACAGAAGCAGTCAAGAAGAAGGAAGAGAAGCCTTGAGGGCCCCTTCCATCCGACACGCCTGCCTTAAGCATTACCCCGGAGAATATCCGACGGACGCTCATCATCTGTTCATTTCCAACAAAATCCCGTCGTCCTGTCCCTTCTCATTTATTTCCATTCGTCTTGATCCTTTTACACACAATGCCTAGCTATTCCACCACCACTCACCCCATTCATACCACCGCACCGACTCAAACAATTATTAAAATACAACTTATACAAGCACCATATTATATACAACCTTTCACATGTTAAATAATAATATTAGTAGAACTACCAATAATATACCGATGAAAATTTGAATAGCTAACCAACTTGGAAGAATATTTCTCGTAAGGTACTACATACATTTATTGTTATGCACACACATACACCCAAACCCTTTTTTGTATCATTGTGCCACAAAATGAATTTAAATTCTTAGAAAAAAATATCATTGTCTATCTTCTCCTTAGGAAAATTTTTCAAGTGCAGTCTATTAAAAATCTACTTGACATGTACTATATGTAGTGCACGAATATAAAATATTGAGAACGTATGGATGTAGATAAGAAGAATTATAATAATAATCCGTAACAAGAAAAGAACGGCTTTTGTACACAACTGGAGAACATTGTACAAATGGTAGGGTTGACCATTTGTATTACATTGTTATTATGATTTTTGATGCATTTCCTGGACGAAGAAGCATATAATATTATTTTATTACATATAAAATATTGTAAAGAAAGGCTGTATGAATAGTGGAAGTATATTGGGATTTATAGAAGTGGGTTGGTGAGTGCATGGCTAATGGATATTCTTTTTTGAGACAAAAAAGATGCGAGTGTGGTAAATAAATATTCTTTATTTTGTTTAATATGATGAGCCCAGCCCAGTTGGACGAGCGCCGAAAGAAGGAAACCACACAGCAGCAGAGAAAACACAAGACACATGTAAAAATATAGCAATACCTACAACAAACAGACTTATATAACTCTCCTAATAATATACATCCACGTCACTTCACCACTTTAGCACCACAACAACAACGTAACAACCAAACTTCCTAAAACCAACAAGTTCATACTAATACTACCTAGCATTACACATACAAAATAAATTCGTCAAAACAGAGTATCAAAGTACCCTAAGTGAATAATTAGAGAGGCGATTGTAGCCTAAGTACCTATTTCTAAAGTTAAATACATGTTAAATAAAAATACTAATAAATCAAAGAGGTACGATCAACAACCGAAAATAATTTCATAAATTTAAGTAGTTAAATTGAAGAGAAACAATGAGTTTTACAGACGGGAAACGTTGATCTAGAGTCCAGTTGATAATTTATTAGTTGGTATTTCCAAGTTAAATACATAGCTAACTAAAAAATAAATGTAAAATACAGAACACACTGTGTGAGTGAAAAATATAGGAATCAAGGCAGCACGTGGTTTTAAAACCTGCACATGCGTAGTTCACCCAATAAATGGATAGACTTGTAGTTGCTTGTACAATGTACCCCGCGCAGGCGTAGCTGTAATTTGCGCAGTCGGACAGACAGACAAACGATTTTCATAAAGCAGCATTCGCTACTTAATACTGGCCATAATATAGCATTGCAGTGCTCTAAAAAATTATTATAAATTATAACCAAGAACAGTTTGAACTTTATAAGTAAGACGCATGCAACTAGGAGACCGTGTGTGTGTGAATGAGTGAAACTATCGACGAATTGGTGTTGTAGAAGACTGGTGATGGCTTGTATTGCGTTGTAATGGTTTGGTGGATTGCATGGTGGTATGTTGGTGTGGCAGTTCTTCTTTTATTCTTCTTGGTATTCCGTAGCCAGAAAAGGTCCGGCCGGTTGTTCGCTCCGTAGAAAATAAATAAATACCCATGCATCACTATAATAATGCAGGACTGGCACTAGTCTACAGACGATGCAACCAACTTCTTCGCTGTCTTTCTTATTGCTTAAAACATCATACGTCCAAGTGCAAGCCAACAACTCTATGTTCATTACACCGCACTGTAATAAATACTCGTAGGAAACAGCAGTTGATATACTTATATTTTATGTATATTTTCTATATGTACCACTAATATTATTTTTATTATTATCATCTGGAATTCACCTTGCTCCTATTCTTCTTCTCCTATCATCTTCTACGGTTTATAATATGTGTTGTCGTTAAGCATCTGTTGCTCCATCGCATGCGAACAAGTACTATGATGGATACTTTATTCACATTCATGAAATATTTTCAATGCAGCAATACAACAAGGAATTCCTAATCTTCCCCTTCCTGTCTTTTCTAATTACATCAACTCGCTATTTGGACAAACAGGGTTTTAGATGCAATTAATTCATTAACTGCAATTTATTTAATTTACATTGTTTTATAATGTCTATGTAGTTCATATGTATTTAATGGCTTTATCTATGGTATGAAAACTATTAAATATAAGACAATAATATTACATTGTTCACTACAAAAATGTTTTGAGTGTATCACCACTCACTAGCTAAATGTCTAAGCATTGCACGGCTTATGTGTATGTAGCATCAGTAGCATGTATGCATGTTATGAATGTAAAAAATGTAGTATTAAAGCACAAATGGAAGACATGGTCTTGAGAGTATGGGTAGGTACTTATTATATGTTGGTGACTGGATGACACAGAGATAGAGTGTGATGAAAAGGAGCAAAGGAAAAAAGAGGGTTTAAACAAGAAAGAAGAAACTATTGTAAAGGCGAACTCCTCTTGATAAGTTTTTAAAAGGGACGAAGAATAACGAACGGAGCACCTTTGCTGCATCTGGATGTGTGGTGTGGATGAATGAATTATATTATGTAGTCTCACGTGCATGTGAATGTGTGCATAGATAGATTGTATGCAAATTACCACAATGCAAATAAAAGTGTAGATAACTGTACCTGTGTATGCTACCTAGCTATGTATGCTATGTTTGTGCACCAAGAAAAAAGTGTTTCTATGGACCTTCCAATGAAATTATAGAAGGTAGCTCTCTGGACTGGAGCTTCATTTAATTCCTGCACAACACAAAAAGTCGATATACTTTTATCACTAGGTATACTACAAGGAAGGCTTCATAATAATTTTTCTGTGACCGTTTATTTGTGTACGTAATGTACCCTTTTGCCTTGACTAAAATCCCATCAGCTTACTACTTTTGTTGAGTTGCAATAAATGCAACCTTTGAATTTTTCAAATAATAAGTCGCTATGTGTATTTAGATTGTGCTTGTTTAAATAACGAAGGCAAACCAAGAGACTGATTTATTTTTCTTTCCAACACGATCTCCTGCGTTTCTTTGCTATTCAAAGTTGAGTCGTCCAAGGAGGAATACTAAGTATAATGACCAAGATTGAGATTGAGAGAGACTTGACCAGAACAATCCTCTCTTGCTCCTATTCCTATTCTCCTTCTTCTCGTCCTTTCCTTTCCTCGTCTTTCTTCTTCAAATCAAATTGCATCGCATCAAATCCCATCAACTCATCTTTCTTCTTCGTTATTTTTTTCTAGTACAAATGCACAAGGGATAAATAGAGAGTTTGTGAGTGTGTTTGAGTGTGAAGATGAATAAATTCTCCCACAACCTCACTCATTGTCAGTCTCCAAATTAATACTTACTTTTACTTACTGTGCACAGTGCAAACAAGAACCCACACACACGGCACAACTCGACATACAGATAATATTTTCCTACCACCTACCACCTTTGTGTAGTTGATGTCTTTCCGATGCGACGCAATCAAGAAACCCAATATTGCACTATTATTATGTGTGATGGAAAGAGCTAAAGGTCTATGGCCATGAGAGTGATGAGATGAAACTGTGCTTCAATTGTATTATGTAGAATATTCTAAGAATGGTGTCTGGTATCCGTTCATGGGATGTCTATTGGGTCATATATACTAGGGACGTGTGTATGTGTTTATGTTGATGTCCTGTGCAAAGACAGATGCACATGATGATGATGGAACTTGATCATTCTCAGAGCCCGATAGTCTAGCACATATCTGTGCAGTTCATGAATACAAATAAAATACACCAGCAAAGCATTAGCGTAAATGAAAAGCTTTCGTCGTCTTTGTTCATTGATCACAATGCGCACACAAATAATTATATTTACATTCTTCCCTTGTATGTGTACTACACATATACACATAAAACAAACAGTGTCAGTTTACACATTTACACTCCAGGGCAAAATACATTAAAATCTACCAGTCTCTTTTTGTCAACTCTTTTAAAAATTCCCATTCCTATTTTTAAAAATACCATTTTTAATATTCTAACATTCTAACTGTATAAGCATTTCCATGTAATATTGTGCTCCCTCAAAAGCCTCTAGTGTGTAAAAATATTTATAGCCCGAAAGAAAGATCAGATTAAAATACTTTACAAAAAACAAGTGCTCAATTATTTATGGTTGCAAAAAATGTGAAATACTTGTACATTAGGTGAAACACTTTGGGCACATTAGACGACTGTTGTTCGGTTGGCAGAAAGTAGGAGAGAAGACATTGGAATACGAAGTGGAGTGTTTGCATACGGTAATAGTAATAATAAGTTAGTTCATTGAATATTTTACCAACTGTTCTTTCAGGGGCGTATTAGCATGAAATAATTACAAGTGCGTTTAAGCCTGTTGAGAGAAACTGAATTTAAACAGGGGTTGATTTTCAAGTCTTTCCTTAATCCCAATCATCAGTCGTCACCCACCCAGTCACTGTACAGCTAAATTGTAATATTGATGAAGCCTTGAAGCAATTCCACTTATTATTGCTACTCCGCTGCTCCTGTTGTATTTCATACTCGCTCCTCTCTGTCTCTCCTTCACAAAATTGCACACAACACTTTTTACTATGTGTTGTAGTAGCCATTTACAGTGCTTCTCATGCTAATTTTTATTCGCGTTCCAAATCAGGTTCACAGTTCAAATCTAAAAACTGCTATAAGCAGCTCACACAACACTCAGCTTAGCATATAAATCGTAATTTTATTGATTCGTCATGTCTTTGAGGAAAAAGTCTCAAAGAATTGGCCATCCAGCAACTAAACGCTTGCACTATTTGCATACATACAGAAAAAACCAACTGAATACATGGGATACATGCATACTCTCGCTTAGATTTATATCATTAAAATGGAAATAGAAATGCAAAAAGCCATAAAAACGTGAATTTTACAAATACGTGTGTGTAAAGTTGTATTTGAAACATTTGTGGCGTGCACAGCCTGTAAAAAATCAAGGTCAGACTCATTTTTTAGCCTTTCTAGTACCTTTGCAGATAAATCAATCTCGAATCTGAATGTATTTTATTGCTTTGATATGACATTTTGACATTTTGTGTTTAAAGTTCACATATGGACTGAAAATGATTGCTGCAGACTGAAGTGGCAGTACAGAGGCGCTATTGTCTTTACAGGGAAACAATTGAGTGTTACAGTGGGAGTTGCTTTACTAGCAGAATATTATTGACTTCGTATTCGACTGTGTATTTGAAAGGCGCAGACCACAAAATGTTTATTACAAATGAAGCATGTCGTGCGTGCGTTTAGTTGTCTGACAGTAGCATCCTCAGTAGAATCAAAGAGATTTATAAGGGAGATGCAGAATGAAAATATTGCATTGCGGCCCACTCAGCTAAAAGAGCGAGTTGAAAGTAATATAATGTTAAGGGAAGGGTTTGAGATGCAAAAAGCTAATTTCCAATTGATTATTTTGTCCCTAATGAACTCATAGTAATGAACCTCACTCACAAACAAACAAACTTTTACGCATTATTATTATCATTACCATCTTCGTCTTCTTTTGACTTACTTTTACTACAACGAGTTTCTCTGCACAGTTTTATCTTTGTGCGTGTGTATAGCAGTAAATGTGAGCAGTGCATCCATCCCATCCCCACACATCCCTTTGTCTTCATTTATTCACTAAGGGCAATGCTTTCCAATACTATTTCACGTGCAACACATTTTGGCTATACACACCGGCACAGCATGACATCGCCTAAATAATTGTACCTACCATTACATTTTATTTCCATGCGTATAATTTATCATATTGCATTTTTGGCAAATTGTTTAATCACTTTGGGTTAATCAAATAGTTTCACACGGAAATATTTGAAAAGAAATCTACACCTATAGTCTAGTAATTATTAGTATGAGCAGAATATAATTGTCATTGAGCAAATATCATACTCATATTTGGAATTATTTATGAATGATGCATAAACAACTAAAATATTGGGTTCTCATTTAAAAGTGAACTGTATGTATGTAGTACTACCCAGCTACCTACTTATTCTGATATGACATATTATCCTATATCGGATTTTTGTAAACAGCAACCGCCTTAAATTTTTGCAAAGAACTATATACATGTCATTTAAATTATGCTAGCTAAGAAAAAAGATAAATTTAAAGAGCTATTCATCTTGTCAATTTCAAGTGTGTGTTCATGTGTAGGTTTCATAGAGATACGTATCAAGGAGATAATAATAGCCACCTTATTTTTGTAGTTACAGCATGTTTTTAGGTAGGGTACATGTGCAAACCGACAGCTTCTGCAAGAATGAATCTCTCGATATTTTTCATCTAGATAAAGAGATGCGCAAGGGCTACGAGTACAAGCGATGCATGTAAACGAGAAATGATGTTTAGTTGTACGGTAGCAATATAAGAGTAGCTGGAGGTTATAAGATAAAAAAAATGCCATCCCCAGACAGACAACTGATAATCTTCTATAGCCACACTGCAGCACTACAATCAATTGACGGGTTTCATTTTTACCTTTAGAAAACTTGAAGTATCGTGGAGGTGTATGAGAAAAATATAATTAAAACTACGGTTAAGTTTAGTGTAGAGTTTAAAGAAAACATGTACACATTTGTTTGTACACTTAACAGCCTTTGCAAACATGAATGAATGCATTTATAATATGAGCATGAAGAATATAGAGAGGTACACACGTTCATGTTGCGACAGAAATGATTTTGTAATAAATCCTCCCTCCCCGTAGTCAATAAAGAAGCAATGGAAATGCATTTGAGAAGTCAGATTGATCTCTGAAGTGGAAACACATTAATTCTCTAATGTTAAGTAAATACGCAATATCAGATTTCATTGTGTGTTCTTCTCACATTGTCTTCGTCCTGAATTCCACTTACTCACTCGTCAGAGTCCGCCGAGAAACACTTCAACTATAAACCATTCCTTTCCTTTATACAAATACCTACCTCAAATGTTAACAAACAAATATCAACTGAACCTTAATTTCTTTAGGCCTTAGAGCCACAGAAAGACAAGGTTTATGTATTTGTATTTGCATGTATATGAATGTAATACGCAGTAGTACACTGTACACACATACATGAACAAATGATTTGCCAGTGAAAACATATTTTGGTTGGTGGCGTGCGGAAATTACAATTAAAACCGTACAAGCGTCTTTCATTTCGTTCACAGCAGACCATAGTAGTGTAACACGTACGTTGAATGTCTCATTTACTAATGGAAATAGACTGTTGACTGCATTGGCAGAGAAACCGAGCAAAGTGTGAAAATGATAATTAAAATCCCAAGTACTAAGCCATAGTTTATAATGCTACACAAATGAATACATATTATGACTAGTGGACTCACTATCACGACATTAGTAAAGTAGTGTCAGCAACAAAAAGATGTTTATGTAAGTCATGTCTATGTATAGGAGATAATTGTATTTGCCTTTTGAAAAGATTTTTAAGGATGATTCTATACAGCAGCGTTGGTTTGTTTATTGATACTCCATAACTTCGTAGTTGCTCAGTGTACATCTAAGTGTGTACGAATGCTCGAATAATAAACTGTTGGTTAATGAATGTTGTGTAGGAGTGAGAGCGCTATTTAGCTGACATTAATGTTCAACACACACAGAGAGACACAAAAACATTCACAATAAAGTATTACATGTAGGATGTGGACCCACTATGTTATAAACCATGAGCCTTTAATAGGAAATCTTAAAAAGCCATATAATTTATTAAGTTCACAGACTTCATCAGCAACCACCGCACAAATCCAAAGTCAAACAAAGTGTAAACACAGAAAATGTTAGGACGAGGAAAACCAAAATGAATTTGCATGACAAATGTTGCGTAGTACGTGCACAGTCAATACACAAATAAACACACTCCTCCACAGCCCCATTAAGTACTCCACATCTATTATTGCATTACTAATTTGTAAACAAGTTTAACCAACTCAACTTGTCAGTCTACACTTATTTCTATTAACATCAAATCACAAACCATTTTCGATGCATTATTAACACGTAGTTTATAAATCCAAAACTGAAGCACAGCCAACATAAAACTTGGAAGAATTATACTTTAAATCAGATTTAAAGTATTCTGTTGGCCGTGAAATGACAATCGAAATAAAGTCAAGAGTCGAATACAGTAAATGAATTTTGTGTGGTAGCTACTTATATTTGTAGTATGATAATAATGTGTTACTTTAAACCCCATATCGCTCATACAATAGTACATGTGTTCAAAACACACGTGATATGCAAAACCTATTCTTCTGGATGATTGTGCATGGCAATATGTAGCCGAACAGGATGAGGACAAATGACAAGACATTACGTAAAGTGTCCGCTAATCGTACCCTTCCTCATTTTTGTCAGGGGTTTTGACTTTTTCACATACTCTAAAGACATTCGTCAAATATAATTGCAGTTTGTTGGAGCAAAGTGCATCCGCGTATTCGATTACATTACCCGTATCGTATCCCTACTTCCTTCAAACTCAAATAAGTCGTATTTCCATCAAAGCATGACTCGATTCGGAACTATAAACGGTCTACCTACATTTCTAAAAAAGCATATGTTATTCAACTGCGCTACAATGCACGTTCTATTCAATTATTTGTTTAATTTTCTCATTATTGGTATACTACAAACTAAATAAATGACCTTCATAGTTCATGAATATACTGTTCTTCTGCAGTATGCAGATTTGACACAGAAATATAAATTACAACGAATTATACTAATACAGCAAGTAAGGGCTGGCAATGTTAAAGACAAAAACTACTCGCATACTTATATGTAATGTATGTTTTACCTGTAGGCTTATAATGGATTACAGTATTAGTATAGGCATTTTTGTATGTAAATATATTTCATGTGTGAGTGTGTGTATTCTCCTGCTGTTTGGGTTTGCCTCCTCCGAAATAACATTTTTGTTAAGTGTCACTTGCTCTTTTTTCAGTGGAGTACAAACAGAGTGTAGAGTGAAGTAAGGAAAATTAATGTAGAAATGAAGCAATATTTATTGTTTAGTTGTCCTGCCTTTGTTTGTATGTATTTTCCGTAAGTAGGTATATAGTTCCTTACGTATAATTATGTATAATGTATGGTGCAATAACTGAGCAACATATCACCACACTGTGCAATGGATGAGATAGTGTAAGAATATTATAGCGTTGTGCATTTAAAGCTGTATAGGGTTGTTGGTTTAAAAAATAGACGGTCTGGAGATCTTGGAAGATGTGTAGGGCCAGAGAGAGAGGAAAAGAAGAGGGTGAGTCCTGGCAGAGTCCAGTGGAGACAAACCGTGGAGTAGATTATGTTCAGACGACAGACATACTCGAGTCAACTAAATGTCATTTTGGGGGCAGGAGTGGAGTTTGAGTTGGTGCAAGCTGGCAAGGCGGAGGAGTGACACACCCTTTTTGTATTTCGATACGTTCACTTCCTTTTTCAAAACTCACATTCATGCCATTCACACAACCCAACACCACCAAAACCCAAACCACCATGCCATAATGCCTATAATACAACTACACTATATTCCTAGTCATTACTGCATCGTGTTTAATCCACACTCTGGAGTACACGCTCTAATATATAATCTACATACACACTCTTCCTTCCTAAGCAACATTTGCATTCAACTGTTCAAATATTCACAACAGATTTTATTAAAATAATTTCCAAAAACTCTTTTCGAATTAACAATTCTATTCCTTGCACTAAACTATAATTAAAATTTATACATAATATTTATTTTAAGGTCGGCAATACACTAGGCATATATTAAATATACATATAGTGTACTACCATATTCACATGGGAAATTAATATGTAGCAATACTATACATTCAGTCAAAGCTTTAAAATCCATTAATGCTAATAAGTGCATTAGTTGAAAGCTTTAACATTGTGAACATAAATATCATAATATTCATAATATATGGCAGACGATTAAGTCGCATAATTGACAAGTGAATAAAGTGAGTGTGTGTGGTATTTGTAGAATACATTCATTCCATAAATATTGTGCCATTATAATATGTGAAATAATTTTGTACATTTAATTTCATCCATATCTTTATCATAAATCATTTGTGACCACACAATTTTCTTCCATTGCACACTTGAAGTATTCGCGTAGAGACTTTCAACGCGTGGATGAAAATGAAAAGTACATGAAGACAAGGCTTAGTGCCTGCACTGCATATCGACATCTCCAATATTGAGACGAATCTTAGAATTATAGACTTGGTTGTGCTTTGTGGATGTAGACTGGTGTGGTGGAAATGATAAGATTATTGTAATCCACATATTACATGCATTGACACACAAGACATTTTGGTTAAGAGAGCTATAAAAATCTCTTAAATCATTAAGATTTTCTCATTGCAATTACGATTTAGCGAATTCATTAAAACGTTTTATTGCCCAACTGTTTTCATAGTTAAAGGGATTTGATTATTTTGTGGATGCATGTGTTATGACATTTACTGCTGGCTTGAGATGAGAGGAAAAGGTTGCTGCTGTTGCTACCTTGCACTCTGCCTTTAAAATCCTATTGCCTATAATATATCATCAATACTTTTTAAGGCAGGCACACAACACAATTCATGACATGACTTTAGTTCTGTGGCTCCACACGGCGTGCCTTGGATTTATGACGCGTATGAAATTTGAGTTGATTAATATTAGCGTCATTGGCAATGTTATGATGTGGACTACCTATAGTCAAGTCAAGTCAAGTCAGAACAAGCCAAGTCAGCTCAAATCAAAATTCTCAAGAATCCCATGTGAGTCAAGTCAGAGATTACTTATGTGAGTAGGTTCAGACTCAGAGCGATGCAATGCACTGCATGCAACACCCTGAGAGTGAATTATGTGCTGTAACTGTACAACCATTTAACGTCCATGTCGTCGCATCGTCATTGTCGTGGTCGTCGTCAAAGTTGTACTTAATATTATTATGCATTGTTGAAATAACTACATGCACTCTATAAACTCTTTTATTAGTATAAAGTATAATATTTTTATTAATACCAATACCACACACACACAGCACGCACAACACACTAAACTATTTCTATATTATATCCATAATAATAATAATAATACTCCATGTACTTTGTCACTCGTTAAAGCAATACGGCTGATGATAATAATAATATTACATACTACAAGCATTCCATAATATGTGAGACAAAGTACAAGGCAAAAGTGTGTTGTTTATCCTTAGTTACATACACATAGATACACATGCTGTAAGTATATGCATGCACTTATGTAGCTATTTAATATATGTATTGTATTATGGAGTATTATAGTTTGAGAGATGGGGATAGTGTGAGTGTGGAGTGTCGTTGGTGGTGGTGATAGGGTTGTAGGAGCGAATATGATGAAAAAGTTGAATTGAAGCTATAAATGTACTCGTTTGTAATGTAATGGACTACAGTTCGTGTTCCCTTGTCGTTTCTTGTGAGATGAAGCTTTATGAGAGCTTTGGCTTGCTTTACATTTCCATCTCCTGTAGTGCAATGGATGTAATAACCCTCAGAGATTTTTCATCGCACATTTATTTTATGCCTTGTCCATGTAGCGTAATGGAATTCATGTAGAACGATAACTTATTATGTTGTGTACATCCCAACGACATCACATTACATGACAGCAGACGCAATCAAATCAAATAATCAAACCAAACACCTTGAGAAAATTCTCTAGTGGTTACAATAAATAGAAGTAGAGGTGTTCGTCTATTGGCATCCCATAAAATCATATTTATAATCTCAACATCAACTCACAACAATACTCGCAGATACTCTACAAGATTCTACTGCCACACACACACACACACTTTATATTTGCACATCGAATACTGCGATCATCATTTATCACATTCAATTCTGTCCACGAGACACACGCACATTCACAACAGATTTGTTGATGCCTCTCCTAAATTAGCAAACAGGGTCGTAATAGTAATAACAATAATAAGCCTAACAATAATATGCAATTCTATCAATAATAATATTGGCCCTTCTGTAAACAAACTGCAACAATTATGCTGCTATGACTACTTGGGGCTGCTACGACTACCACACAATTAAACTATTACAGTGTAGACTCTGCTATTAAATAAACAGTAATGCCTATAATCTATAAGATTACAATTTAAACGAGGAATACATTAAGGACCTTTATTTTGCAATCTGAAGACCTTTTCTGCAATTGTGAGTTGGTGAGACGACCATTAAATTAAAGAGATGCTTGCTCGCCAAAATTGCTTTACTTTGTCCACATACTTGCACTTGTGTTCTGCTCCCAACCACCTCACATGTATCTCTACTCTACTCCGAACATTTAGTGCATTTTTATGAGTTAAGCCACCAGACTTGCTCTTGTACTTATTTCTCATCCTATTAACTTACAATACTTACTATTACTATATGGAAGAATATTAATAATAAGTTTCCTATGTTGTGCTACTACATTGCACATCAACTCAAATCAACTCAGCTCCTCCTTTTGCATTTTTCAATGCATGTAAGTTATAGTTCTAACCAAGGCTACAAATAAAACACCCTCACTCTCTATGTTATAGTATATACCTAGGTTAGGTTGTATACGCCATGTAACTCAAATCAAATTCAGATCCAATACTGGTAGCAGTCCGTGGTGAATATTGTTGAAAAATGAAATGTTGGAGAAGTACTTAGCAGAGATAATAGCTGGTGAGTTTTCTTACTATGTTATCAAGTTTGGAATATCTTAAGAGAGGATTCTGTTTTTTTGTTGCATAATAATGTTACAGTTTGTGTGGACTTGGACGAGTCCTGTGAGAGAGGAGAACAGCAGGAGTAACCTTAATTGGTTGATAGGATCGACGAGATATTCATCTCTCACAGCTAAGTGCAATGCAAACACTGCAAAGGTAAAGATGTGTAGTACATACCTACACTCATTTTTCAGTAGCGTAATATTATGTAGCCTTATAACTTTCATCGTTCCTTGTGTTTTGTGTATCTGTGAGTCAGTCTCCGACAAACCAAAACGAATCAAGTGAAAAACAACGAAATGAAATATAATCTCACTGGCTCTGGCCCTATAGAAAATATAATGAAACCATAATGGACTCCAGGAGGAAAACATAGCTATACAAATAGCCAAGACACACACAAAGTGGTGATGGCACTATTAGTATAAACACTGTATACCATCAAACTTTACATAGGGTGAAATGAGTGCATTATTATTGTGTGATTATTTGCATGTAAATAAATATTTAGGTGGTTGATGCTGAGTCGTGTTTGTATTCTTATTGTGTAAAATACAGTTGTAGTGTTCATAGAGACACACAAGGCTCCTGTGTATAAAAGCTGTGTGATTAGTACAGAGATACAGGTAGGACAAGAAGTTGAGGATAGAATAATAGAATATTTATTTGGTGTTGGACTGTAGACAGAGTGTTGTGAGAGGAATGATAAAGGGAGCAAATATTGTTTGTTTGTGTATGTGATTGTGTGTGTGTTGTTTATGGAAAAGGAGATTTGATGAGATGAGGAGAGGTTTGGGTTTGGATGGAGAGAAGACTCGGGACTCATCTCATCACCTCGTAGATCCCCATCAGCAGCAACAGCATCAGGATCCTCATCACAATAACTCATGCAGCCAAAGCCAAGTTATTTTAGAAAGGCAAATGAAAGGCCGGTTGAAGCAAGAGCAGGGCTACATGGATGAATTATGTGATGTGATCTCTGATGATGATAATGATGATGATGATAATGATGATGATGAGTGGAGTCTAGTTATAATTGACTTACATAACAACAAATAAATATCCTTTCCAATAACGCTCTCCAGCAACAACGCTCGACCTTACTCTTACTTTGCTTTACTTTTGTTGCACAAACACACTCCCAACAAGCTCTGTCTACGTGCCACGACTTCACCTCTTTCCAACACCACGCCACAATTATAACTTTTAGCAAACACATTAAATTTATCCAACTTACATCAAGATCCTCATCAATTGCGACACAGGCTCCTTTCCTCACTCAGATCAATCCAACAAAGTTTCCTCACAATCTTCACTCTGTCCATTCAACTAGAGTCACAAACAGCTTAGCAACACTATCGTCTCACAATCTCACGACTCAATGATTCTCCGTCATATATTTACTTAGCAGTCTTCTTTACAGCTTTCGTCTCATGCAACATTCGACCAAACCACTATCTTCACATCAACAATCTTTATTTCTCACGAAAATCCTCTATTTTACTAAATGTACGATCCACAATCTCAGTTGTGAGTTGCAATGCAGTTTCGAAATATTATAGTCAGCAGAACCTCCACTTCCAAACAATTCTAAGACACTGTGTGTGAGTGAGTACATGCAAATTCTAAAAAATGCGTTATTTGCAGAAAAATGTTTTGCTGGTGAAGGATAGGTGTATATAGTTTGATAGTTGATGCGAGTACTAATATGTTCTGACGCAGTCTTCTATAAATAGACCTGTTGATTTTGGACTTGTTTGCGAAAAATACTCTTTGCAGACAGTTTAGTATGTATACACGCTAACACACGACACATGTGCTCTTCACTTTATAACAGAGGTTTTTAATGGGTAATGACAGTAATGAGTGAACGAGTACTTTATTTAGCACATAAAGAATTTACGATTATTATTAAGATAGTTTCGGCTGTACTTTGTAAAAGTATTGTCTTTCGCACAATTCCACAAAGATTATATAATGAAACTATATAAAGAGTGTTGATGTATGTAATATCTTTGTGTATTCAACTTCACCTTCAGTTCAACTTCAACTTTTGCCTCTGTACTTACATAAATCAATGAAAAAATCACACGAGTGTTGAAAATATCTTTGCACCGCACTCTGTAACCGCACTAAAACGAATATTATTTGATCAAACTGTCTAACAAGAACTGAAATGAATGGAAAATTTAGCAAAAATCTATTTCCCAAATTTCCAATTATTTACGCATTGTTCACAAAAAGGAGTAGGAGAATGGTTACGTGGGCTTGTACCTTTATAGTTCACAAAAAATTATAATCCAAAATAACAACTTGTAACTGAGATTTTTCAGGATTCACAGAACGTGGATACCGAAGGGTACAAAGTGGTTTAAATTCACTCAGCTTCCAAATTACTGAACGATTGACAATGAAAACGGCATGTAAATCAACTTGATTACGCAATTCATGTGAGCCGCATGCATATACAGGTATGCAAACCCAAACTACGTTTACAAGCACTGTTCTGTTCTTATAATAAAACTATACAACATCTACATGTAAATCTCTTCACAGATTACCTATTAATGTTCTGGATTTCAGTATATGATGTTTCTGTATATAGACATGCAGTACACAGTATTACACACACTTTATACGCTTCAAGCTAAGTTGAGAATTTGATGTGACTGAAGTTTGAGTGCAACGATTCTGGTACTGAATTATAGAGATGTACAAGTCTTGTAGGTGTAGCAAATAAAAGACGTTGATAATGTTGGTGGAAGGAGAAGCAGGTGATCGTCAAATCGTGGAGTAATGTGTCACGTTTTATTATTGTTACGTGTATCTTATGTTTACAGACTTAAGGAAGACTTAAAGTACTCCACTAGCCACCAACTGCCGAAAAACTGAATTTTAGGTTTAGCGATTGAAGGAATGTTTTGTTGCTGACAGAAGATTTAAAGGGTGTATTTAAATGGTGTGCCCTTAGAGTACAAGGAAAGAATATGTTGGTGCGGGACAAGTGTGCGAATGCAATGGAATGAAGGAGGTTTCTCCTACCTTCTGTAAATAGTTAACGACAATTGCACTTTGCACTTGTCACTGTGCTGTACAGGCTCGGCGTGGTGTTGTGTTGTGGTGTGCAAAGCAGAAAAGTGAAGCAGACGGATGAGACAGACGTCTGTGCTCAACTGTAACCAAACAGACACTGACTGCCACTCATTCACATTACACAGCATAGTACAGAAGAAGATCTGGTCGCAAGACGACCAGCATTACACATTAACATAACACCAGCAGCTTAGCCTTACATCCATCCTTTCCACCAGCCAGACTCCTCTGCTATTAAATACTCCTGCTACAAACAACTACCACTCCACTCCATTACCCTTTACACAGCAACACACTCAAACTCAGTCTGTACAAAAACTCTGCTCTGACTGCCAGCAACTACAACTGACAACAGTTCGTCTCGTATTCTCTTTATGCATTGCAGTGCTCTCTCTCTCCATGAAAAACCCTTGCCTTTCAGTCCACAGTGCATCACGTTCTAGCACTACACTAATATTGCATTCAATCCGTTGTTGTTCCTTGTCTTGCCCTAATACCTACACAACACAACCAACTTTAACTCTTCTAGCACAAAACGTAAATACTCAACAACATCCTACACTCCATCCATTTACATACCTACACACACTCTACACACACCACACACTCTTATACAGCAGCTTCATGTGTGTTTGTACACTGCACATCACGGAGTATGTTGGTGGCACATCTAATGCTATGGTGTGGCGTATGTTTCTGGATATTATGTGCATGTGAATGCTAGGCATATCAGGCTTGCTTGTGTGTGTAGCTTTGTGAAGTATGTAATATATTGTAAGTATGCATGTAGCATGGTGTGTGTGTGATTTAACTTGACTCTTCTTCTGTGTTGTGTGTGTATGCATCATCATAAATGTGAACAATAATATAATGCTAGTGTGTGTGTGTGTGTGTGAGTGTGTGAGTGATGCTGCTCAAAGCGTCATATCTATATAAGCTTCGCACACAGAGCACTAGTAATAATGTAAAGTAAAGCGTGAGGATAGCACACACACACACAAGTACACACACATAGCACATAGTACACATTTACATTATACACCACATAGACAGCAAATAAGCACGAAACCCACAACCTTAATTTCAATTCTAACTTCTTAACTCTTCTTCTTGTTGTGCTTATCCAAGTTTTACTAAAGTTAATCTGTTGTATGGTTCTTTGTGCAGAGTAGATGCACGAACCAACGACGTCGTTCTACAACTTCTAATGTGAAATTTCTGTGTATAATGCAGCAGATGTAGTCATGTACCTTAATGTTCTTCTGTAATACCAAGGTAAGGCTATCCTTGCTCCTTTCTCAAAATCCCAACACACTCTTCTTCTTACTTACCTTTTCTTAAAACTCAGCTTATACACTCAGTATAAAATATACACAGCTCACTCACACAGTCCTTCTTGTCTATAATTGTCAGTCTACCTTATAGCATTACTCAATCTAATGCACATCAATCTCTATATACTCTATATGGATTTTCTGTTTTGTCTGTGTTTACTTATTTTCTACTTATGGCCATCCTTCTCCTGCTCCTCCTCACCTCTATACACATAAACGCTCTTTTACTACATACAAACATACATACATACATTTATATTTCATAGAACTGTATGTATAATATATTGTATGCTTGCAAGTGTGTTATAGCGTATTGTATTAATATGTACGCTGTAATGCAAATACATTTTATATTATCTTTGCCGTAGAAATATATTAAGACAGAGATGATGATGATGATGATGCTCTGAGCTACAACTGCAGATGATCTCTACCTTTTAAAACAACTATTGCTTCTTAATATTATTACATGTGCTGCATATTATTATAATGTAGTGTATAAGCGTATATACCTAGGTACATACATGTAAATGTATGTGTATATAATATAAGCACAAACACAAGATACCGGTAAGGAATGAAGTCGTATTATCATTTGCCTTCAGAGAACTGACAATAATATTTTTGTATGAGCTTAAATATTCCATTATATGTATAATATGCATTACATAGTGTGTGTGTGTGTGTGTGTGTGTGTTATTTTCGTAGGCATATTATACTGTAGCGTGATGTGGGGATCAGACTATCAGACACGTATTAACCAAATGAAAGCATTAACGAGTGTACACATGCAAAGCTGTATTTAGGGGGGAGAAGCGAGAAATATCCCCCACCCCCAAATCGGATAAATAGATTATTTTATCAAAAAAGTTCAAATTTTTTTCCCGCTACGCGCGAATTTGATGGTCTTTAGATTTATTTAGGCCTAAAATAGCTCAAATTTTTCGCGCTACGCGCGATAACCAACACTATTGTGCATCATGTTGGTATTTTGCCTCTTCCAAAATGGAATCCTAAATACGGCCTTGTACAGATGATGTATACAGAAAGCTGGTAGTGAGTAGGTGTGCATAGTTTGAAGCTATAGCTGGAGCAGGTATTTTAACGTGGTATGTATTTGTATTATCTTGTAGTTTGACTTCATCATGAGATGATGATGAGGATGATGATACCTACGTAATGTACCAGCATACTCATTGCCCTCGTCCCTAGCTCCTGTACTCTATACTCACATAATTATACTCTGTATCTCCGTTTAGTATATGCATATAAACTTTAGTTAATGTTGCTTAGCCATTACCAGGTCGTACTATGAAATTGTAAAAAATGAAGTGTAATATGTGTTCACATGAATCCTACACTAGTAATACTACTTAAATGTATATTTTTATACGGGACAGTATTACTCCGTATTATGTGGCATGTTTCATTTTTACTATACTCTTTCCAAACGATTGCTTTTGCTACCTGTGCATTAAAACTACGTGCTTGCTTCATTATTTTATAGCTATATTAAATTTATAATTTAAAAACAAGCAAAAATTGTATGAAAATTTAACTTCAATGAAATAAATTGTTATTGCAAATAAATTGTTATAGGTAATTCAACATAATTTTATTTTCGCAAATGTGGTATAAACTGGTAACTCAAAATTGGATACTTACTAAAATGCAACAGTTTTATATAGGTACTTAGGTAGGTCAAATTACAAATTGTGTGTTTATTAAAAGAAGAGACATGTACACCTTAACCAAATTAATTATTTTTGTATACAATAAGATGTTAGAATTGTTAGTTACTCGTTTGTTACTCAATATATTTTCCCTCTTTACAAGTCCTTATATAAGTATGTACAGGATAAGAAATACAACTGGAGTCTAAACCTGAAAAATATCCTGACAATCGCTGAAGAGAGGACCTCTGGCTCAATCTGATTAGGGAGGACTTAATTGATGCAAAAGGCCAAATTTCCCACCTTATCAAAGATGCATATTGGCTCGAGGATTGTCAAAAAGCCACAAACACTCATAAACATAACTATTGTTCGCAACCAGTACAAGGTCATAGGTTAATAGATATTAATTATTTAAACCTAGATAAAATAAGACTTCTAGCACAAATTAGGCTAAACCAAGGAATATTTCGAAAAATATTAAATGCTAATACTTTACTTTGTGAATCTCAGTATAGATGTAATTTGAATAACCCAGAGGACGCAAATCACTTCTTGTAGGAATGTGGAATACATAAAGGCTCGAGAGATATGTTTTTGAATAATTTGTTAATGCTAGAGATAGAGTCAACCTTCGCTCAAAACTTGCTAGCTGAAATAAGGAAAATAACTATATAACCTCATTAATTATGTACAATATAAATAGCTTAAATCGAAGAAAATTAATATTAGAAAGCTCGGATGTCTAAATAATTAGTTACTTAAAATTACTAGCATAATTAAATATTCTGCTGCCCGCATCTGCTTTGTACTTGTATTTAAACTTAGACAATAATTGTTACATATCTTCCAAATCATGATTGTGTTCTATGGGTATACTAAAAGAACTAAATAAATCATATATACTACTACTACTACTACTACTATAAATAATAAATATATTATACACTAATGCATAGCAAGATGGTCATATATTCAATTTCATGGCACCGCCACGTGTAACCTAACCCAAAAAGTAACAAATTTAGGAGTATCCCTTCTGTAATTAGTTGCAGCAATACCACCTGCTATTCTTCATGTTTTTATCAGAGTTAACTTGACTCCTAAAACCTGGAATTAATATTTTTACCTGCTGTCAGAATAACTTCACATTAGAATAATGTACCTACTCGCTAAATCTACATAATGCGTAGCAAATAGAAAACGGTAACTAAATTGTTCTTTTGACATGTTTGAATTTTAAAACCTTTCTGGATTCTAAGCAACTTAGACTCACACTTGTGGGTCTAACACTTGGCTTCATATTCATGTTTATTTCCAGCAAGAGTATAAAGCATATAGGTAACCCATGAAAATCCATGATGACTTGGCAATAGAATAGACAACTAAAAAGATAGCACTTATATAATGTCTCAAAACATGGTATACTAAATCCTACTCTACTATACCCCAAATTCTATCATAGTCAAATCTCCAATAAAAGTAACTGAAATCTATCATCTATAGATATTGTATAGAACAGCAATTATACTATCGTGTGTGTATTATTAACACACGCATCATTAATAAATGTACACTGCAGTAAAATTTAATAAGAATCTAATTTAAACTTACCAGGGTCAACATACTTTGAAATCATAAAAATTGTCAATGGAGGGTAAATTCCCAAAATATAAATTACAAAAAAATATTACTGCGCCTAAAATATTTAGTAAACAAATTTGACCTTTTACGTAGCGCAGCTCGAGTTGTAAAGCTCTATGTATCCCGCAATGTATTTTAACGAAATAAAAAATATTTGATGTAGGTATGTTTGATAAAATTGAACGTGATAATTAAAATTAGGTCCATGCAGTATAGTATATAATATTATTTGATTCAGTGGTTTTAGTTAAAGTCTCAAAAGTCTTTTACATTAAAAAAGGACAATTATACCATATTTATAGCTACGATAGATTTCTATTTTAAGAATTAATTGTGGAATAAAAAGAACTACCTAGGTATTAAACCAAAGATGACTAATTATTAGGCCAAAAAAAACATTTCTCTTAGTACAGAATTTGATTTCGTGGGTGCAAATGGTTAAACAAGGGCCTAAAACGCCTTTCTTCCAAAATGCCGGACAGGCGCGTAGCCAAGATTATAAGTTGGGGGTGAACAACAAATTGTGTACAGAAATCGATTTCCGAGAGGATAAAATCCGAATATGAGATAAAATTGAGGCCATAATAGCGCATTGCATTGGAGACAATTAGGATAAAAACAACGTAAAATGCTTCATGTTCGGAGCGCAATTTTTTTCATGTTTTTGAACTTGTATGGCAAAATAACCTCTTTTTGAGATATCGAATGCATTCAGGGGGTGTACATGCGCAGCCTGGCTAAGCACATGAAGCCGGAAATGTCTGAATTAATATTATAAATTTCGGGAGAAGACGTAATTGCCACTCTGCCACAAACTCAATGCACCCCTGACAAAACACTTCATTATTTGGTTAATGTATATTTCTTCCCGAGAACCACCTTATCCGTGCATTCTGCCAGCGCCTAATCGAGCATTTGGAGGCGCCTTCCCCGTGGAATAATATGACGAGGTTTCCATATAATTATCTCAAAAAAAATACGCCAAAATCTAATTAATATCAAAGTTTGGTGAGTTTGGACGCTTTTATGGTAAAATAACCTCATTTTTTCTGGGATTTCGTGGGGGCTTGCCCTACAGTAATATACAGCCTTGAATATTGCATTTAATAGAAATGCTTACCAAACACACGGCTTAATTTTTAGCTTTTTTGCTTAGATTCTTTGCTCGTTTTGAGGCCCCTGATCTCGGTGGGTAGACTTGTGTGTACCCGTATGGGTAGTCTTGTGTGTACGTCGGTTAGGCTTTGAATTCTGCTCCATGCTGAAAGTTATATTGCATGTTCCTATGCTATCTTATCGCGATGCATTATTATAAATAAGCTCTACGTAGAAAGACAATTTTTTAACTGCTGTTGACTGATAATGACATGAATTGGCAGATTGAAAGTAAATATATACGTGCAATGACCAATGCACCCATTTCTAGAACTACATTTATCTGCATTTGAATATGGACAGCAAATACAGATAGTAATAATGTTGCAATACTACCAACAGAACGACTCAATACATCGGAAGAACAATTTAGGTGTGTATTATACACAACTGAGATAAATGAAATTAAAATTACATTGCATATCTATATAGCCATGGCTATGATTTTGCATGTCAGGACAATAACGCGAGCAATTGTGGCTTGTTGACCGGGCCAGAGATCTTTGCGAGACATTAGCGGAAGGCTTCTGGGGACAACAGCCGACTTCGTCTCTTGTCCTTTTGGCCCAGCCCCAAGGTTTCTCCCAAAATCAAAAAAAACAGGTTATGTTTGCCTTAAAAATGCAAAAAACCTTTAAAATGTTACACGTGATTTTGTTTACAAATTTCATTAATTCTGATCTACATTTGGGCAAATTTGGGGCAAATTTGGGTCAAATTTGTTAAAGTTTTCGCGTTAGAAGCGATTTTGTTGCAATTTCCTTTGATTTTGACCTCAATTTGCGCAAATGTGGGCCAAATGTGCTTATTTTTTTGCGCTACGCGCAAAAATTTGACCTATATAACAAATATTTGCTCAAGTCCGCCCCAATGTGTGACCTGGATAAGCCCTTGCTTATACAAATAATCATATTATTATCAAATAACGATCCCTACAGATTATAAGAAAGCAGAAATATTTGCCTTATATCTTACTCGTAATTTAAAGCAATGCCATCGAAAAATACTTTTCGATTTATTTTTCTTTCTTCAAATTACAATGGATCGTAAAATACAAAGCTTTGAATTTTTACACACTACTAAACCAATAAAGTTTAATGTTAATAGGAATCATTGAGCTCAAATTAGGTATCGAAAGGTTGTTGACCTTATGTAGATTGCATATATTATGCACAAGGACTAATAATAATGGTTTGCGCTAATTATAATAAATTAGCTTCTACAGATAATATAAGTGCTATAATCAGGAAATAGAATGAATTGAATTTCACACCTACTGAATGAAAGGCTTTGGCAAATCTAAAGTAGTTGAAAAAATCAATTTTCTACAGGACTGTTTCATTTGTAACCATTATGTATGTATTTAGCTGCATTGCTGTCTTAGATTATTTTAAATTTTAATTTCACATTGTTCAAATTCCTTTATGATTTTGTATACAAAAATTAAATGTCAAAATCTGAATTTGCTTCAGGCATCTATTCTATTACTTCGTTTACTTATTGCGATTTCGTGTTCCGATGTTATATATATACGATTAAAGAAATGTTAAAGAAATGATTAAAGAAATGATTAAAGAAATTAAAGAAATCGTTTGTCTATAAAATTCACCGTTTCTCCACTATATCTAGCTTAACAATTTTATTTAAAGTTTCTCTACTCTCAAGAGCCTTTAAATTAGAAAATACTTGCTGTAAAATAATTTTTAGAACAAATTATGCTAAAATTTCCCCTGTAAATTTTATCACTAGCACTTGGAATACTCTCCCTACCCTACCTACCTAAGGAACTTCAATAATAGTGTTACAAGATTCAATGAAAAGCTCGACAAATTATTAATTGTCAAAAGAAATGACGACTTTGTAAGTACCTAGGCCTTACGGATAGGGTGACATGTTACTAATCTTAATTATTAAAGTGGGAATCCACTATAAATAATAATGTGTACATTTATTTGGTTTTTTGACGTTTACTACTCGGACTGAAACTTGGAGTAGAGCATTTTTCAACCGAAAGGTGCTCTAGGTGTCTAATTGAGGGAGACTAATACTTTTTGTATTGAGAGATTTTGACGCTTGAATAAAATTGATACATAAATACATACATTTCTAGTGGCTAATGAATTGTTACGACAAGGAACTAGGAATTCTTACTTCTTACAATTTATTTTGCTAACAAACCGGACCTCATAAAAACTATGGGGCTCTTCAAATGCTGCGAGGTAAAATCTGTTAAATTTCTGCGAGTTAAGAGTTTATTGTGCATTTTTTTTAAAGAACGGTCCAGAAATGCTGCTTTTGGTAATTTCCAGCTTCACTGCTTTTAACTCAACTTATACTAGGGTCCAGGCGAGTTAAAATCTTAACCCGAGTGTAAATCACTCGGGTATTGCGTAGGAGATTTGACTTTCACGCCTTTTTTCGTCGCTTAACTTTTAACCCGTCTTAACTTATAACTTTTTAACAGATTTTAACCATTAAGTCCATGCAACTTTAGTTGATTGAATAGAATATTTTAATCATGGTGCAATGCGAGGTTAGCTTGCTCGGACTTCACAGTTTCAGAAAGTTACGATTTACACGTTACGATAAGATAAATTTTTCTCATGTAATATTTTATTTAGGTAATATAAACTTTAGTGGGGACACACTTCCTCCTTACTTTCACCTGAATAAACAGAAGTACGCTCACTTTGTCCACGAACACGTCCCTTGGGAGCGCGGGTACCAGGCTTTGTACGCCTTTGTACTTAATTGTTAAGTTCATTCACAGAAGATTCAGTAATCTTATTCCCATCAGTATTTTTGCTACTCCCACAAGGGATTCTCTCTCGAAATCACGAAGCATGGAAATATTTGCTTTGTAACAATATTTCCACCTTTACTTGGAATTCACTTTTATGATTTATAATTCGTAAATGTCTGACAGAAAGCGACGTAATTGGAGCGAAAAAATGTTGAAATAAAAGCGTAGAAAATTATAAATTCTACAGAATAAAATTGAGAAAAAAGTTTGCTATGTCGGTAATCCATACTGTTGTAACTAGCTGTTGTAGTGGTGTTAGAGAATTTGAAATTGCTGCATACTAAACCAACAAAGTTATCAAATTAGGACAAAAAGATCAAAGCTAACTGGAAGTGTAACATTATTATTGCTATACAAAATGCATATTTAAGAATAATAATATTCACCATGACTAAATACAAGGCATTGAAAATCAGACTTTAAAATCATAATAAGGGTTCTTCCCTCCTTCCAATTTAAAATTTGATGATCATTATCAGGATGATCGTGATGATAGTTTATCAAGTCCATCTGACCATCACTCTATAAAAGAAGTAAAATAAAGCAAAAGAAATATCAAAGATGTTCGGCATAAGAGTATAACGTAACTCTAAGAGTTGTACCCTTGAATATAGACAGTTGCATACAAACAGACATTCACAGTCCAAATTGTAATCGTTGTTGCATGACCCTAAAATGTATGAACGCCACATCCTGGGCATTCCTACTCTGAAAACAACTTATATATGGCTCGACGGCATTACTGATGTAAAAAAGCATACGAAATCTCTCTTGAATACACATAAAACGGAAGAAAGTATAACACCGAAATGTAAATGAAACCCCCATAATGACTTGGGACTTTAAAGGAAGAGGATCAACTCTGAGATAGTCTTCACTCTCATGCAACATCAACATTTTATTGGCCTTTTATCCCAGATAGAGAGTTGCATAGGCAGTACACCCATATCAGTTTATGGGTATGGAAATGTCATCAATATCCTTTCATTATAGCAACATGTAGTCTCAGATTTGCAACGTATTCAGTATTGGCAGGATTAAATATACCTAAGTACCCGTAAATCGGTTTAACAGCTTTATATAAACATCGTCAGTCGCAATGAAAGGGTTAAATGTGAGGAATAGTTTGTGCCATTCAATTCTCATGCTTTTATATTTTTGAACTGCACCATCACGCCGTTTGAACAGCACAGTCTATGTGCAATCGCTATTCGTCAGTTCAAACTTCTTACTAAAATTAAATATGGACATTTTTTAAATATTAATATTTATTGGACATTTACGACAATCTTTAACAAACTTTATTTTAAATAGCGAAGGGTACTTACAGGTAACTGTATAATTATATACAATACAATCAGGGTTGGTATTTCCAGCAGGTACTTGAGCATGTTTTGTCCAGGGGATATGGATAAACACGTAAAAGTACGGAGGAATATGGAGGAGGACTATGGAATAATACGTCAAAATACGACAAAGTATGGAAGATTACAATATCGACAAGAATGTAGACACTTTTTACATCAGAAAAGTTGAGATAAAGCATTTAAATTTTACAATATGAGCTTTCAATTAATTCCCCTAAATTCTTACTTCTAATTTTTTCAATGTTGTAATTTGTACTCCGCTTTTATACAAACATTATACATTTCTTAAGTAGGATTATCCGTATTTTTCTGTAATTTCCGTATTTTTTCATACGGAATAAGGTTCTTGGTTCCCGTGAAATACGTATTTTTCCGTAAATGTCCGTAGTTCCATGTCCCCCGTACTTTCAACTGTGAATACAATCTCTGGAGAGTTAATTAAGGTACGACATGAGTCTATGTTTAATATTTTGATAGGCATGAACGAGAGTGGGCCATTCATATGTTGCATAGGTACGCAGTGGCATTCATGGACAATAAAAATTCAAGCCTAGCCAACTCTCTAATCAGAGTGCAATAATCCAGCAGACTTGAATAAACCATCAAAGGAGTGCAGGAATTCCAAAGAAATGAATTGTACAAAGGAATATATTTATTTTACTATGTCGAGTATTGTAAAAAATTATATTGGCTCACTCACATTCACCCATGTCGTGTGCGTCTTTATACAATGTTTAAAAGTTATAAAAGCTAGCAACATGTGTTGCATCTTTTACATTCGGTTGGTGTATTAATAAAAAATATTCCTCACCTGAAACTACTCACCGCGTGGGTACGCTGGACACTGAGGAGAATGTTCAAAAAAGAAGTTTAAGCAAATTTCAATGTTTCTTTTCCACTGTCATTGACGCTTAGCTCCAAAAACGAGTTTAGGGATTCCACACAATGATATATTATTACGATATAAGCATAGTATTTAAAACACTACTAAAGTTGGCTAATATATAAGAATGCTATATGAGTACAAATTTCGCTGTAATTATTAACCATTAATACTTGCTATTACAACAATACGATGAGAACTTCTTGCTACAGATATCAAATCAGCATTGCTATGAATATAATGTTATATTCATGCGTATAGGTACATCATGTATATATAAAATATATACCTAATAAAATGTTTTGCACGTTTTGTTAAGTACCTACTTGGAATCTAACTATACCTACAGGTATGTATAAATGCAATGCTCCTCCAGATACTAAAATGTATAGTTACGGAGCTTATAATAAATATTATCCTTACTCACAGTTCTACTCAACCACATAATTTGTATTAATCAACTTCGCAACTTGATATGAATGCAATGAATGGATATATAACAACATGTGAAGATATATAAAAATATATAATGTATGAGATACATACATACATAATACATACATACCTATCCATATTTATATATCTCATACATTATAGTACAAGTAATATCATACTCTGGAGCATAACACACGTTTGTATGAAATTTGTGAGTGAATGGTTTTGCAGAGATGTTATAAAATAATGACAATGGAGCTGGAGATATTGAGATTATTGAGCAGGTTGAGTAATGATGGTGGACTTCATTGAGAGACAGAAAAGGAGAGAATGGAGAATATTGGTGTGTGGAGGAGAGCTGGGTGCAAAAGAGTGAGTGAGTGAGTAAGTGAGTATGTGTCTGTGTGAGTTGGAAGGCTGTAAGTGAGGGAAGACGAAGATGAAGACTGCGAGTGTGGAGTCAAAGTGAAGTGAAGAAGATTGTGGAACAAGACGGTAGCTTATCAGCAAGAACATCTGTAGTTACCTAATACGAGTATCTGATTAAATATCATCACACAGCATTTCCATACATCTTCCACTCTCTTCAGTCTCAGTCGCTCATCTGCCTTGCCCACTTTGCTCTCCAGTCAAGTCACCACTCACAGAGACGCACTCAACTCAACTGCCTTCCTTTCCAGCAATTACACTCATCTCATCTTCCAGCTCTCCCTTTTCAATCCATTTCTTCTCTTTCAGACGCAGATCCACTCTTTTTATTTAAACCGAACCACAACAACCACGTCCTCTCCACCCAGCCACAGTCACAACACGAAGGAGGACGAGGAGCTGTAGCGACGCTGCTTATTATTAAATATTAAATATTGTGTCTAGCTATAATACTCAGATTAGCACTCTAATATTATGAGATGCATTTATCTACATTCAATCCAAACATCTTTTATCATCGCCTACTAAATACTTCTGCCACACCACTCCTCCATTTTCATTCTTGGCTAAAACACACACAATATCACATCCAATATCTACATCTAATCCTTATACAGCAAAAGTCGTTTACATGTGTAGGCTAAACTCCTTGGTAATTAACGGCCAGAAGTTTTTTAAACGTTTTTCTGTGTTGCTACTAAAGATGGGCCACTTTATAGTTTCTGAACTTCAGCTTTGTCTTTTTATAGCTTCGACCTTGTAATGCGATGAAAAATATTTTTAGTTTCAGCTGATTCCAAGTTATATCATTCCGCTTGTTTTCTTTAGTGTGTGACCCAATGCTCATTCTTGTCACAAAAGGATTTACTGCATGTATATAGATTACAGGAGGAGGATAAGTCTTTTTTGCAATATAAGTTATATCCTAAATAATATGCGAAAGCAGACAATTTTAATTATCACTTTGCATTGCATAAACGAATGATGACTTGTAAATGGGGGCATTATATTTTGCTAATTGTTGCTGATTCCACTAATCACTTCGATTTTGACTCCACTTGAGACGAATGTGGGAGGAAAGACACGTTTTTTAATTAATTTCATTACTATTACTATTAATTTCACAATTAGTGGCACCAATTATGGACTCTATATTATGGTAGAAGTTTACTATAACTATAAAATATGAAATAAAAGTAACAGTATACCATTATACCCTGACCACTCCGCTAATATATTGTCACCGTAGTTTTTTACTAATTTCTCTAATTTAGCCGTTCATTACACTTTTATTATTTTACCATATTATTTTCTCATTTCAAATAATGGTACTGGAGTGCCCACTTTTATAATTATAAATTCAATCACAAATATCAGTAACCACAAAACTGAAAATAAAACTGAAAATACAACTTTTGGATTAAATTAAAATTCAGCCATATTACTTAGTATTGTCGGCTAAAAATGAAACATATACTTCAACGTTGAACGAAAGGAAAATTTGCTTTTCACACCACCGCCAATGAATGGAACGCTAAACCTTTTGATTCATTGATTTAGTGAATATAATCTTTGCCAAAACTTCATAGTTACATAAATATTGAGAAATTCGCATGAAACAACAACCCATAGAATATTATAATAAAGAATGCAATGTACTCAAGTGATTTATATGCTTATTAACCTGCTTTATATGAAGTCCGACCCCTCGCTATATTATATTATTATGTGGACGTTGATTTGAGTTTTTCGGTTATAGTTGAATGAAGGGAATATATGGATGATATTTGGTTGGGTCATCCGGTCATCGCAAGGTAAAGCACGCCTTGCATGAGAGCAGAGCTGATTTCTTGCATGCATTTTTACGTAATACTAATGTAGGATGTGTGTGAGGTTGATGCATTGAGGTTTAGTTGATAGTTAGTTTAGCTTGGACTTGGTTTGAGGAACATGTAAGGTTGTGTGGTGATAATGAGATGGGTGTAAGGTCAAGACTGAAGTCAAGTGAACTGGAGACAAGGCAAGACTGAGTGAAATATTGTGAGCCACTCATCTCACTTCATGTCCCATGCCGTGTCTGCTCTCTGCCCAACCCAATCTCTCCCTCACTCTACACATTCACATCACCACGTTGTACTTGTAATTTTCTAATGACGATGCTCCACTCTCCAGTCCATACCAAACACAATTTATCGCCCTAATAAATGAAATGCAGCACAAGACAATTCAACGTCACCATTCAATGTATAAAATAAAATATTACTCATCTCGCATTCTATAAACACGTGCAATCCATCAATAAAATGCTTCGTCTATTTCTTTGATTCAAATTCATCGTCAGACAATCAGTCAAAAGCCCATCAGTCTACCTCCATCCTCCTCCCACATAGCAACACTCTCATTTTAATTCGATTAGGATAAGCAAAAGTCTTTTAACTACTATAGTACATTTATCATAGTTATATTTAAACACATTTTGGACTCTGCTTAAAAACCTCATGCAAAAGTTATACTAATGAAAGCACCATGCATACTACACCTTTAATAAAACATGCAGCAGGGTTTTGTTAGAATACCCTGTTCCATGATAAAATAATCAGTGCATTCATTTATTGCTTTTAAGTTAATATTGCTTGTGATTGCAGAGGTACCTCGATTGAATGACATTCAACGAATTCCACAAACGTTGTTGATTCTACTGAGAAAACATTTGGATATCACCGTTTTGGGAGAGTCAAATGAGATAACTTTGATTCGAAGAAAGGACGGATGTATTTACATAAAAGAAAATGAATGGGTCCTATAAATGAATAACATGACTGGAAATACTGGAAAATGTTCCAGTAGTCAGCACTGCCCTCATTGCTAATTTTAAAACACTCCTATTCCTGGTGATATTAATCAGGCTCGTTGCTGTGCTAATGAAGAGACGAGACCACTTCTTCATTCCACACCTACTGAAATCTGCACTACTGAACTCTAGTTGCAATCGTATTTTTTTGTACATGAAAAAACATACATGTACACATAGTTATAAAAAATTGGAATTATATTTGAATTAATTTACTTTATGTGACACCTGAGAGAGAACAGTTTTATACTGGTCAGCGTTATCACACAAATAAAATTGAATCAAAACAAATCAAATTGTTTTAAACAGCATAATATTCTGATGTCGAGGTAAGGGATACCCAGCTAGAACGTTCCCGCAGCTTTCTGCAGTGAAAAGGCCTTTTGAGAAATGGGCGAGTAGAAACTGCAGTAT
>JAQFYB010000754.1:0-44462 GCA_034694085.1 Pogonognathellus longicornis
TCGTATCGATAGCTCATCGTATCGATAGATCATCGAACCGATAAACGCTTATCGATACATCGATAATCAGCATTAGTTATGCCCCAGACTTTCCCTATTGTTGTGATTGTCATCATGCTCTATATAAATACATAGAATTAAGCTTTCATGGAATTAAAGATTAATTCTAAGTGCAACAAAATTTCATCATTTTAGAGCTCTTTCACAATTCAAATCATATATAGTATATGCAACTATTTGTATTTACTTAGGCACATTAGAATTTGAAAAGCCATTTAATTATTCATAGCCATCATGCGCTTCATAGAGGCGCTCAGATCGATCCTGCTCTCAAGCAATACTATAGTAGTTTTTGAAGGTGGGCTTTAAGCCAGCCTCGATGCATGTATAACTTTCTTTTTTGAAATATCACATTAATACTAAATTTAAAAATCTACAAACTATACTAAAGTTATATTTTTTTGGTATCTTACTTGCTTAAAAATTTCCTTAACTTTGTAAAAAAAATCATCTCTCATGCACAATCGAGATAATTTTTTTTTGAGAAATTCGAAGTGTGGAACCCTAAAAATGACTAGTCCAAGTCCAAACTGATTCTATTGTGCATGATTTTTGTATGGATAACAAATACAAACCTATTAGATTACATACCTATTATAACTATTTGTGTAATTGTAGACCATCATGGTTTGTAAAATACGGCTTGGTAGTTAATGTTGTAAAGTGTACCTGTACAGAGTGAAGGTACCTGAAAACAGCTTTTACATGTATAATGGTACGAAAAGCTTCAATTTATCACTCTGCCGTAGTTTAAAGGAAGATAAAGGTATTTTATTCAGTTGCAACATTATTTTCATACGTTTTACAATTGTTGTCACATAATTTGACATAGAAAAGTGTGTAGGTAATGTGGACAAGTAACGAGTTAGCATGCATAAGTGAAATAAATGGTTTTCCCTTGTGTTGCTACTACAATACTTTAGTTATTTATGCAGACATGCCTCTTCTATACAGGATGTAGTATTATTACAAAGGACAACAGCACCGCCACAACACACTTGCACTTGTTTTCGTTTACACACTGCTAGTGCATAGTTGTATTCCCTAAGTAAGTACCTACTCTATGGATACATTTTGGCTTTACACTTTCTACAAAGAGAGAAAACCGACTGACACAGCAAAACCCATGCATTCAATACCCGGCATTACTACAGTTATATAAAGTACTATTTACATTTGTACTTTACTTGGCTTCTAGTATACATTGTAAACAGTATCACGAGTATGGTTATGGCTCTAGTGTAGGTATACTAATATTGCAACAGATTGGAAAACTCTAAGGAAAGTTTACTTTGATCTTGACTGGATTAAGTATTTATTTTAGAGCAACTCACAACATAGAACCGAACATTTTGAGTTTCCCTAAAGTTTCGTTTGGCTCAATTCAATGAGGTAGTCACTGGACTACTACTAGTCACTTTATGACACACTAGAAGAACAAGAATCGCAGAAAGTCCCTAGTATAATACATAAAGTACATAGCACTCTGCTAACAGTGAAAGTGTAGGCTGACTGTGTTCGTGAATTGAAACATTCATAGCGATGTAACGCAAGGCAATTTAATGTAATGAAAGCTGTGTTGTATTTATACATTTAAACTTTTCTGGTGCACATCTTCTCTTGTTTAGTTATATGTACTAGTGCTACACACAATGTTTTGAGCTTTCTATAAGTACCAACTAATGTACCTAGATAGGTATAGAATAACCAGGGTTTACGTTTGTACGTTGTAGCTTGCTAAAAGCATTATATATGACGTACATAACTGAAATCTACCCGCTTCGTACTGAATTAAGAAGCGTTACGACATTATTAAATAAATATTGATAAAATACTACCAAACACTATAAGATGCTACTAATTAGCATTTCAGATTTCATAGGTGATTGAAAATGTTTTATTAAAGTTGGTACATATACAATACTACAAATAAACTCATAATAATTTAATATTTTCTTTCATTCATCTGCATATCATATAAGTACAATAATGAGAATGAGGTTTTAAATTGTTGAAAAACATATAGATAAATCAAGAATAAATCAACATTGATTGTTACTAAAATAAAAATCACAGGTATATACCTACCTCTGTTCTATCATTTCATATTTTTCTTTAGAAAACTTCATCTATAGTATTAGTAAACTATTAACGAGCTTAATGAATATTTTTATTGTCAGAAGAGTAAATTAAAAGCAATGAATTTGTTGTTTAAAAATCAATTTTACAATTGAAAACCATGTAATTGCTAATTATATTTCTGGTTATTGAATTTTACACTATACATCGCTATGCCTAATATGGTATACCTTCACCAACATAATAGTCCTAATAAATGTCTCTCAAGGTTTGTGTATAATTTTTTTAAATCAACTCATGGTGTTTTGCTACCCTGATACGCACTTGTCTCTCCAATACAATTGTACACACAGAATGCATTGAATGTTTTTTGAACGTCCTGTGTAATCGTTATAGTTATATCGACAATGCAGGAGAAGGAGATAGTAATTGAAGAAACGAAGTTAAGTGAACAATGTGTGCGTATGGATGGATTTTAATTATTAATTTCGTGAAAAGACCAGAAAATTCACTTTAGAGTCGTCACACTGATGTGTAGCACTGTATAGTAGCTAAACTGTCAAATCAAATTACATTACTTCTTGATGTTCTAAGGAGTTTGGTTTTGGTTGGGAATGTTGAGACGATCTCGTATAAAGCTAGGAGAAATGGAAGATGCTACGCAGTTTCAAGTTACGACCTTTACGGAATTCACAAACATTTTCATTTCCTTCCCCTTCAGCTCCTCTTCTTCTTCATCTTCTTCGTGTTCTTCCTCAGCACTATAGACACTCATTTCTCATCAGCTACAACGACTGCTCTACTTGTGGTCCATGTGGCTTCAATTTGGCTTGGTTTAATGAATCTATTCAACGTTAAGTAACTTAAGTTGATTCGACACGACGGCAATATTGAAATAATACCTACGTCTAAATGAGTTGTGTTGTAACTGTATATTGCGGATTTCTATGTACAATATACATACATTTAATAATATATTCGTACACACAAGGCAGTATACAGTAGGGCAAACGTGATTGCATCCCTTCCCAGTAATCCAAAAATATGTTATTTTGCCGTATCAAAAGATTTGCAAAATATCGCAAAATTTTTTGTGCTGTGAGCAAATTTTACTTTGTTTTTGGCACAAATTTTGTTTAGTTTTTCTTCATCTTACGATGATTTGGAAGCAAATTAATTTTTCTTCACTATGCGCAAATTTTATGCATTTTACGTTGATTTTGGAACAAATATTGCAAAAATTTTCTTCGCTATGTGCGATTATTGACTTATTTAATTGTACTTTAAGTTTGGATATTGCCCTCCTGAAATCGATTTCTGGATACGGCCATGCATACAAATAACACATGGAATTTCCTTAATTCAAATTTCAAAGGGATACTAGCCAAGCCACCACTGTATAGTAGTATCGTTGTAGGTACTATAATGTAGAATTTCCTTATGCGTTAGATATACAGGAATAGAATTGATTTGCCTAATGGATATTAATCTTTAACTCTTGCTCTTATTATTCTCTTCCCCTTCTTTAATCTTTAATACTGCTACATCGCGAAATTCTGTGAGAATCTTTGCTAATGGTGTAGTCGTAACGTGACGTGCCGTTGTAGCATAATGACTCTAATGAATCTCTCTCAATCCAAAATATCTATAAAATAAATCATTAAGTAAATCCCTTTTACTCTAACACTGCAGTTTCTTATTTGCTCGTCGTATTTTAAATACGGTTCAATAATTCACGGGATAAACTCATTTCTCAATTTAGCTGTTCATACGGAATTAATGGCGAAATTCTTGCACTTAATTAAGTCAAATTGGACCAACAATGTTCAGGAGTATTTCATTCAATACAAGTTTCAGCATCTTGGAAAACTAATGAAGACATTCTAAGATGAAGGTGAAAGGTCCATGTACGACCAAGAACTTTGTAAATATATCTATGTAATATTAAATTCTCAACCAAGGTTTATTCTATTACTACTTAATTACAAGAATACTCAAATTCATTGTTAGGTCACATTTCTGTAATTGACATCTATTAAAATTCATAATTTTTAAACAAGAACATTAAAATTGCAATCAATCAGTGTAATAATAATAGTAATAATGTGCCTAAATTAATAAAATCATTTTTTCATACCTTCAATCGAGGTATGGACATAATACTTCCCAGCACTGAGCTTTAGTATTGATGAGACTATAAAAAGTATAATAGATTTCTTTGCCTTTAGCATTTTCATTTTAAGCAAGAAAAGTGTTCTTCCAATTTCTCTACTTCCATTTAAACGGAAAAATGTCTGATATTCAGAATGGAAAGAAGAATTTATTATTATTGTCAGCCTACGCGCTATGCAAAGTGTAATTTTGGAAATAAAAGAATTTATAAATGTTGAAAAGCAGGTATAGTTATCATAAACGTTTTGCAGTAAAAACTTTCTTAAAACTACTACCTATAATAATAAACCTAAATCATATTCATAGTTGGCAGAAGCTATACTTTTACCTACATAATACTTAAAATTACATATAATCAATCCATCGTAAAAAATCTTGTATGATATTTCAATTCAAAATGAGGAAATTAAAATTCGGAAAGAAAACAAAAATCTGGAAAAAATGTTTTAAATTACATATGAGCAAAATCATATAAAAAACTCATGTTTTCCTTCAACAACAATTAAGTGTATTACACTACTGATTGAGTGATTTGATTACTAAAACCATCCAGAATTATCATTCATCAGAAAAGAATGGGTATCTGAAAAAACTTAATACTATATCCAGAAATCAATTTCGGTGAGGGCCTTACCCAAATCCAAACATTAGGTACAAATAATATAGACCTTACTATTGCATGTAGCAGGAAAAAATTGAACAGCTCGGGTCAAAATCAACATAAAACACATCAAGAGTTTTTTCACCTTTACGGGAAAATAATATTTTTGGGATTTTGGGAGGACACAATAAATTACCCTTTTCCCCATCCCCTGTAAACGGCCTTGCTGTAGGGTAGAATTTTTGGAACCTAACTTACATATTCCAGTGAATTAGATGATTTCATTTTATGCATTGGGTGTGTGTGTTTCAATATATGAATACTAAACGCAGGAAAAGAAGTGGATTTCTAAATTGAGAGTAGTGGACAAGGACGAAGACATGTAGAGACCTAGTTGTAAAACGAGACTATGTATCTGACTCCACAAAGACCGGGTATCTCCTTCTCTTGAGTTGAAAATGAGCTGACTGATCAAAGTAAGTTGAACTGAAGGATTCGCCTTGGTCCTTCTCCCCTTCTTTCTTCGTCTTTCTCTTCTGTCTGTCTGTCTGAACTACCATAATCCAATTCAATTCACTTTTTCTTTTCAAAAATTCTCACACTGCACAACAAAAGGTACAGGGTACTAGATCGGTTTAGTGTGTGTCTGTGTGTGTGTGGTGTACTGTACCACACACAGCGCACAGTGAACACATACGTGAAATAATATACTATAGGTAGATATTCTAGATATGTATTTATATGTCGCATAAAAATACTGCACGTATGTTCTTACATACATTTGTACTCACACACACACACTCACTCCTACATATACTTAACACAAGGTAATTGAGTCAGTGAGTGTGAAGGAAAATAAATACAGTAGCATTTTCACATTTCCATTCAAAGTCGTTCGTAACTCAATATGGATGGGTGTGAGAATGTGAATGCGAGTGTATAGTAGCATTTGTACACAAATTGCATTATATTGACAGACTACATTAGGAACATACACATAGCTAGTAGAAGTGTATTCCATTCCATTACAGAGTTTCATTTCTGTAGGCGCTTTCTCAATTACTACTGCTAGTGTATATTATAGGAGCCGTAGCAGCGTGCGTGAAAAAGTCGTTAAGGAATTAACACTGACGCATGAAGAAATGCACACAGACGTGAATTCGTTTACTCCAAACGAATTCTCCAGGACTAGTAGATGGATTTCTTCGCGTGTAAAATATTCTCTGCTCCAAGGTATACATTTATTTTCGTCCGTTCGTCTGTATATAAAACAGTTTTTGCCTTTTTGAATGTTGTGAGCACTTAGCTTCTTTTTTCAACCAGTAAAAGAGAAAGTGTACTAAAAGCACATATCGGAATAAATGCTTTGATCATTCTTACATACATGTAGCTACGTATTATTATATTACTAGGACCACAATATTATTTCCTTGCAAATATTACATATTTCCTTGCAAAATATAGTTTTGTGCTAACTTTAAGAAGATAGTATAAAAATGTATTCGTGTAGGTATTTAAATATCTAGTAGTAGTACTTATACATAGGTATAGGTTGTGGCTTGTGTTGTAGGTACAGCTATTCTTGTAGATATAAAGTTACACAAAGTAAAAAATCTTAGTGCATGCATTTCATCGGGAATGTATTGAACAGTGGATTACTGTGAGTTACGAAATGAAGGGAAAGCGTAGAAAAGACATGTGCCTAGGAAGCTACTGTGATAGTCTTCTTACTTTTTCCATTTTCTCTCAATTCTTGGTCCTTCATTGCATTTTATGCAATAGTGGCTATATGTGGAATTTCATTGGAGAGGTATTGGTGCTAGGAAGAAAAGAAAAAAGGGAAGTGTTGTATGAATACATATATTAGTAGTGAATCCCTCTTTTATATTCCTTTTCATCAAATTCAACGAAATCTGAAAGACCTCTTTAAGTTTCCAAGCCTTTCCATACATTTCCATGGCTAACTTTGGTTCATTGTTGGCATAGCTTATCGTAAGAGTTGCAACACCTTCCCATGTGTCTCTTTCGCCTTCTACCCTCTTTCTTCTGCTCTATATATGTGTGTGACATGCACGTGAATTTCAAATTCTTTGAGAACAACCGCTATGCAACTTTATATTTTATTATAGCATACTTATAAGGCCGTATAAGGGGGAAACGCTCACATCACCCCTACCACACAAAATCCTCAACAAGGAGATTATTTTGGTGTAAAAGTGCAAAAAATCGCGAAATTTTTCACGAATGCATTTTAAATTAATTTTTTTCCTAAATTTGCTCAATTTTTCGCGTCAAGCTCCATTTTTGATACTTTTGTAACTTACGTTTGGGTTTTGACCCCCCGAAATCCATTTCTGGATACAGGCGTGCTATATATTATTATACTTTTATTATAATATAATATTATGTTACCTTGCTCACATAGTGCTGTTCTTTGTGTAAGTAGGTCCTTATTAAGTAGTACGTCCTACCTAGGTATGCATGGTTTCTTCTGAATACGTATGCACATATACTTGGTACACTTTGAGAAAAAATGTATGCTTAAGTATATATTTTCTTTTTCCTTCACATTACAATGTAACGAAGGTTTGAATGCTGTAAAGTTCTTTTGCTCTTCTCAATTCTTTCTTATGAAAGTTGTTTTTGTATCTTTGACGTAGTATTACATAGTAGTGGAATTTTACTCACGTTTATATGCGTTTTATTTTATTTTACTGCACTGCCTGTGCATATTTTTCACGATTCATATGCCGCAACTGTGAAAATCTTGAAAGTGTATACAGCATTATGCACTGAAGCATCGTGACAATGTCGGAATTTTATAACACAGTGGTGTATTGTATTTCATAAGAGACATTTTGAAATTGGTGTATACCTCTACACACATAGACTATTGTACTTTGTACCTAATGTCAAAGGAAAGTAATGGGCTCTTCAGCTACTACATGACTGTTGTGCCAGACTGTAGTTTGGTATTAAAAATCTCGACTTTTGCTCTTTTTCTTGCAAAAGGCAAAATTAATGGAGAAAAAGAAAAACAATTTTACATTTAAGTTTATTGCTGTTATTAGGTTGGGTTTGTAGTTTGTAAGTAGCATACTACTCTTCTTCAGTCTTGACTTGCATTAACATTTATTTGCTCTACTTCTATCATTCTGCTCAAGAATTCATTTTCTCACTTCTCAACAAATGAAACTTAGTACAGATTTTTTTGTTGAAGTGTTCCACTAAAATCTCCACTTCAGAATTGACTCTAATTACTTCTAAAGGTCAACTATACCTATCATTTTTAAGTACATAAATTTTTCTAATTTATTGAGCAAGTTTTCCATAACTATACTCTAGGCTGCTAGTAACAGTAAATGTTGCATGATTAATATCATTACTTATGAAGTAAGAGTATACCCAATAAGTACATTTGAATTTGAAGTAAGTATTTACACTAAATCACACAAGTATTAATGTTATAATTCAAGATCTTCAACCTGCTTTGGAATATTAAATACTTATTATCGTATTCCATTTCAACTGGTGTATTACGTTACGTTGAATTAAAACATATTTATTATTATCCTACAAAAAAATTTGACAACAAAATTCCAATGAGACTTTATTAATGTGTAACTGTTACAAAATGTCCATGTTTAAGGGAGTATTATAGAAAACCATCCTAAATTGTCGTAAGTTGTAGCAATTCTGTACTCCAGTATTATGCAAGCAAATATTGTTATATTATAGGGCACATAAAAGGGCAAGCATATTTGTTACTTACTTTACCTAGTATGATACCTAATTTTTACGATGTTTTACAATCTCAGGGCACATATAGTCATGTAATGTCGTTTACTAATGCAATATTTGTACACAGATACTATGTTCCGGTGCACAAATTTCATTACGCAAATTTCAATAACGAGGGAATCTTGTTTACTGTAATTATGTTAATGTATAAAACACAATAAGCTGCAGCCGCTTTAAAATCAGGTAACTTTTGCATGAATGTCTTGCAGTATACATATGTAGAACCTATACACGACTAGCTAATACAATAATGTACAAGAGTACACTTTCACATGACCATATTTACTTTTGGTGTAGGGAAAGAAGCCTAGTGATTGTAAATGAGATGGTGATGGTGTTGTACCTACTCTTTCGGAGCCGAGTTCTCTTGTACTCGCTAAAGCAAACTAACATAGAAGAGCCGAACAGGATTGTGTGAACTGAGCCCGGAATAATGTAATCTGTAATGTAATGTATATGAAACTTGGGAAAACTGTCGTAACATAAAATAGAAAGGAGCAGTCGAGTGCCATTCTTCTAAAAAACTATAGCACACATACACACACACTCTATGTAGTACTTGTAATACAACACAAGTCCTATCCTACAACATAACACAAGGAATCTGTACACTGTACACATCTCCTACTTCTACATACGTATAGGTTCTTGTATTATTATCGCTAGTGCTTTCGTTTACTTATAATGTGCCTACACTTTACATGTATACCTACCAAAACATATAAAAGGTAGATTTTACGCTATGTTTCTACTTATATGTCATGTAGATACAAAATTACGTAGTACAGATACATAGACAAGGTAGATCGACACAGGCAGCTGAAGCAGAGAAAGCTAAAAACACATAGATCCATAGTACTAGATACTTAAGCCAAAGTGTAACTCTAAGCCGTACTTAACTACACAGCGAGTATACTCGACATGTATAATATATGTAGAACATAATGTATGAGTTTTCAAAACCAAACCGCTGTGCAAACCAGCATTCTTACTACAATCATTTAAACGCAAACGCTATGCTACAATCTACTTTTCCTCCATAGGTAGTAGTAGGTAGGTAGGTGAAGGTACTTAACTTCCAAACGCTAAGAAGGCTATTCTTTCTCTCTTTCTCTGTCTCACTGTGTCTCTCTAGCTGTTACATACTAGTATCATTGTAAAATCATGTATTCCACGTTATTACTACTGATGTCTATACACATCGAATCCTATTTGTATAATATATTTCTATGAAGAAGAAGCATACAACGACAATTGACATACAATCACAACCACCTGTACATAACAAACTCCAATTTCTTCTTCTAATACCAAAGAAAAGAAAATTATTCTTATTAATCAATAAATATTGCACAAACAGCAGCTTTTTAGACGGGATTCCATACATATATTGCTATTTACAAGACAAAACAAATTACTCCATGTTTTCTTGTATAAATTGCAGTTAGGATGTTTTGGGATTATCTAAAAGCACTTTCACTCATACTACTTGCACCAGCATTACTATTATGGTGAAATAGTATACCAAAACGACACTAGTACTGCATTTGTGCTTCTGTTACTTTACTACTACCCTAGTACATGCATATAATATGAGAAAAGGAACAACCTTGCCGTATAATACTAATGTGACCTCTAATGCTGCAACCTTACTCAAGTCTCAAGCCTCCTCTCTACATGAATTTGATAATGTTTTCTTCTCGGCAGCAGCTTGAACGTTAAACTTAGCTAGGTATGCACATAGAGAAAAGGTGTATCCTACTTTACAGTATAATGCATAACGTGTATGTATATAGGTTTTCAGTTTGAGATTATGGTAGTTACTAGTACTGTAGAGTGTGTAGGTATGGGTGGTAGTGAAGAAAGTGGGAGAGTCTGTGTGTCGACTGATGGAGGTGGATGATAGGAAGTTGTGACTGTTAGCCATAATACACTTAGGTGGGAGTATAAGTTGCAGTGTGCTGTGAAAGCGGGTATAGTGCAGTTTTAGTGTAAGGAGAGTCTGTGTGTGTGGAGTGTGGAGCTACGTAGGTGGAATTTGAATCTACTTGTATGTGTTCACATTCACATCCCGCTGGTTACTTGTTCTTCTGTCTTGTCATGAAATGCAGACGAGTAGGAGGACGGTCGTAATGCAAACTAAATGTAAGCTATTGGAAGAGTTTTCTGCAAGGTAGTTGTAGCATGTAAGTAATAGTGTATGGTTAAATTCATAGTTTGTGGTTGAGGCAGTTGGCCTGCCCTGGCTCGCTCGTTGGTTTTCCATGGGATTTATCATTGTAGCTTTGCTCTTGAACAAAGATTTGTTTTTGGTCGTCGGATTTGTCACTTAGACAGCTGCTAAGTATCTACATTACATACACTTATACTAAATGCACACTCACGCTCAAAATACAACGCAGTCGTCGTCTCACCTACAACATTCAGGACCTACACTTATAAACAAAGACGTAATATATTAGCTATACAGTTTTCTATTGTGCACTAAGTATTAGTAGTACAGTAGTATCAAATACAGGATGCATAGAGATATATGGGATTGTTTATGTATGTATTTCCTACAAGCATCTGATACTACAAGCTCGTTTGATGAGTTTGCTGGCTGTAGTTTAGAGAAATGTGACGAAATTGCTATATGTATACAAATACAAATACTAACAAGTGATATATTTACTCGGATATGTAACTAGCTATAACTTTTCAGCTTACTAAACACAACTTTTGTTTTCAATGCCTACAGGCTATAGTTACGATTTACAAGTACTTATTGTGCACGAACCTTACATTTATTTGCGATCAACAAATGAGATACAGATATATTCTACAAATGAGACACAGAGTTTAGAATAAGATATGCAGTGAGTAATGTCTTTTGTTCCACCAAAACCACTTTAAGAAGCTATTTATTTTCGTACAGGTTTCAAATAAATAGCAATCGTACTAATTGTAAGTTTGTAACTACGATGCAATTTATTTCCCTCAGAAAATTACAATCTACGTGACAATATCTATTATTGGCAAATCAGGAGAAAAGCAAATTACAAGAAAAAGCAGGTAAAATGGTAAAAATCACGAATTAACTAATATAAATATAATATTCCTGTACCTAAATATTTAAACTATCTAATATGTAGATCTAATTTTTAATTTGATAATAATATTTTAGCTCTATAACTTCTTAGTGAATAACAGAATATAAATTTTTGTTTGTAAGTTTGCTCATTACAAGACAAAAAATAAATTAAACTAGGTACCTATTTGACAAAGTAGACTAGATTTTCTCGTGCTTTTTATTTACAAATTACGTTTTGATGAAGTGAATGGATCATGTAATAATAATTGTAGGTAGGTACGTAATCTTTTATTGAAGAATGCAGGGTTTCATACCACAGTTTGCAATCTGTAGATAACGAATTTAAGAAAAAATGTTTACGTCAGTGAATGGCAGTGTGGTGAAATGCTGTTACATACATTTTCACACACTACTGCATGTGGTGCCTGCACTGTGTGCACACAATGCTATCTAATGTGCATTACAACTCCCATTGAGACATTATGGAGGTCACCAGGTCGCAAATATTTGAATTGTTCGTGTGCAATCAAGTATTTCATGGGATGCCATTACGAAAAACTTATTTAAGCCTGATGCACACTGCTAGTACTCCCACTATAGAAGAACATGCCGTAAACGAGCCATCATGAGACTTTCTACACTGCTTTCCTTACTCATATCTTGGCTAACGTGGAGTAAAGTAGTAGCCATAGAGTAGCCCATCACCGCAATATGCTTCCCTACTTAATTTTTGCCGAAATGAAGGGAAATGCCCTCTGAACAGCATAATATAACGTCCATAAAGCCGTGTAGTAAATTCGGGTGAACATTCTCAAACATATTTTTGCATCTGTATCTCATGTACTACTAATATTGCTTGCAGTATTCCTAGTACCGTAAAACAAACTACTTATAATATCTCACACTCTCCACTCTGATAGCCACAAAAGAGTGCAGAGTGTACACACAAGTTGCTAAAAGTGAATTTGTTCGAGGGAAATTTCTTTTTTTTAAATTAAAACACGTTTTACTACTTTTATCTACTACATGTTTGGTAAGTAACCCCGCAATAAAAGAAAAGTCACCAAATATTGTAGGAAATACACATACAAGCTTATGTAGTATTCTTTCACGAAATGAAAACAGTGTTATGTAATAAACCTACAACATGCATGAACTAGTGTAGCAATACAATAATGTAATAGAACCATCTGCTAAAAAGCTGAAGCTAAAACTAAACTATACATTACTATTACATCTTTGTATCATACACACATACATTGTACTTTGGATGTACATGTAAGTGTATAGATGATATGCAATTTCATTCACATCAAAAACTATGTCTGTTGTGTGTGTAGTGATGACAAAAAGAGTGCGAACAGCTGGTGCAAAAGGATGTACGTGTATTAGTTGCCTGTCATGTCATAACCTTAACGCAAAAGTGTTCATAACCTTGCCCAACAACCTAATAAGATGTTGTTTATTCGCAAGCGTTCAATTTACATGAAACTTTCTATATTTTACTATGCATTTATAGTAGAACTCATATTTCTAGTTAGCATACGTTTAGCATACTCTTTCTATACACGTTCATGTGCAACTGTATTCTTTGTACCTACATAGTTTTACTACATATTATATAACTATTGTATACTAGTAAAATCTAGTAAAATCTAGTAAAATCTAGTTAGGCTTTGTCATTGATGTGTATGGACGATTCTCTTGTGTCTTGCTTCGTCTGCTAACTGTATCTAAACTAACTAGTGTGTAAATGTAAAATGATAGAGAAAAGTTGATCGCATTCATTTTCATTCCGCAAGCGCATAAGGGAAGTCAGAAATTGTAATTCTAAACCAAAGTTATAGTTTATAGCGTGCACAACCAAAAGTCAGACCAGTCCACAACTACTTACTTACTCCGAGTAACTAAATACTAAATTTCGCTATAAACCACCAGCAGCACTGCCTAGACTATACTGTCTCTAGCACACTACACACTATACACATTCTACTCTCTAAACTATACACATATTAGATAGTAGTAATATTTTCTACGTAACTTTATATTATATTATATTATACTACAATAATAATATAATGTAATACTACACTATTACCCTGTGTACTTACACAAGAGTAATACTCCCGTTCTCTCTCAACTCGGTCCTATATATAAGTAAGTACAACATAACTTGCCGTTAGGCACATGGTATCTTTACTCGTTGTGTGTAAGTAGAATCTGTAGTATGTATGGACTATGGACTGTGGATAGTAGTAGTGGTCCTTTACTTTCGTTTACGTAGGTACTTGCCAGTAAAATTGTACTGTACACAGAGGGAAGGTAGTTGTAACGGTAGTAGTGGCCATAGTACTAGAGAGAAAGAGGAAATAGCGAGTAAAACACAATGAAATGAGTCGAACCATGTGAAAGCGAGTAGGAACTGAAACGGGGCTGCAGCTAGTATGTAGTAAAGCTACTATTATTTGTTCAGTAACCCTTGCAGAGAAAAGTCGAGCAGGACTCTCAGACTCATACTACTAGAAACAGACACACACATACACAAACACACAGAAAAAGACGTACTGCAAAAGTAGTACTAGTAGAGTGGAGACTGAAGTGCAAGTGAGAGATGGGAATTCTGCCGGAGAACAAGTAGGTATAGAATTGCTATCTCTACTACGTGGGAATAGCAGGAATTTACGGAGCAAAGTGAAACTGACTTGTTATAGCACCACCACCAGTGGATGTGCTAGTGAAATACGAGGAGGGACACGACGAGACGGGATCGGGAGTGTGTAACAGTAAGATAATACATAGACACAGTGGTCCTGTGTGTTTTAGTAGGAGCGAACCAAAGTAAAAGCGAAAGTAGGAAGAAGGAAGAAAGACAGGAGAAACGGAGAGAGAGAAACGAAGGAAGAATCTAAAGCTTCGGATCCGTCACTCAGTTCTTCAGTCTCGTCTGGTCTGTTTTAGTGGGCGAAGCTGAGACCGGATATCTGAGAGTGAGCTCTCAGAGGGCAAGCCGAGTTAAACCAAAGTAGAACGAAAGACTTTTACTCTTTCTTATTCTTAGGATATACTCTCTCGTTTTTTCTCACATCTTTTTTACCGAATAAACTTTGAAGATTTCTTCACTCGCAAATTGTATAGTCAAAAGGGGAGGATTATTTGTACACACTGTTGAGGGAGACACTTTCATATAAAATTACATTAGCCAAACAGAACACATTTTATTAATTGCTAAAATCAAAAGATAACCTTGGAGCAATCTTTGAGGGTAAATTATTACACTCCTTCTTGAAGTATCTTACAGAATTAAATTTTGTTTAATCCAGGACAATTATAAAGTACAAACCTGTATGTACATTGCATTTGAAGGTATGAATCTTTTGCCATAAAAGTGTTTTAAATGGATTTGGACTAACGAGACAATGGTAGTTGTATTTTAAGAGAATCTCTGAATCTTAGAAAGGATTGTGTTGTATATTGAATTACAGTTGTTCACTTTACATGTAGGGTTGTGTGTTGTATTGTGGTGACGTGAATAGGACAGTAATGTGATGTGACGGTGTTGAAAGTGAAAGTGAAAAGAGATGAGACAAGGTGTCGAGTGGGATTCAATAAGTAAAACAAAAATCTAACTTTGGTTCCTTCAATGTATACTTACTTAGCAAACACCACAAAAAGTTAACAAAAACCTTCACATAGGAAATTATTTTACAAAACTATGTAACTTGCTATACCTACCCATATACCTACTAGAAAATTCTACAAGACACTCGCAAAAGTTATAGTAGTTACCCTCTTATTGAAAGAGGAACATTGGTGAATCCCTGTAGACAAAGTGGAAAGTATATATCCCGTTCAGATTGAGACTGTGAAAAAGTCGAGTCGAGTCGAGTGAAGCCAAGAGGAACTGAAAAGAAAAATAAACAATAATTAATTTCTAAATGCTTTCCTTTGACGAGAAAAGCAAATGCCTTTCCCTTCCTTTACTTTCAAGTGGATTGTGCGTCCGACTACTTGTAACTTACTGTAGCACTCTTATATAAAATACCTTCCACCTAGGAGGTACCTTTAAAAAATCTCGACTCATCTAATACTTGTATAACTACAACCAAAGGTAAGAAAAAGACAATAATAACAAGAGCTTAGTTTTTTAAATATAAATATACCTAAGTATAATTTTAGTATGTACCTATAATCATCCTAGCTTGAACAATAATGAATCCTCATTTGAAATTTAAAATGTTCTTTGGCTGGTTGTAATTTTTTCGTTTAGACAAGGCGGAACACATTAGAACTTTATTAAACTCTCTCTCTTTTTCTCTCTCCTTCCTTTACTACCATAATGTATACACACTTAGACTTTACTGCTTTAGATTCTCATCTCTTTTCCACTATTCAGTTTTCTAAGTAGTTTTATACCGAGTCAGAGTCGAGCAAAGTAAACAATCCAATCTTTTTCAAGTTGGATAAGCTCTCGTACTCCTCCTGCAGCATTAAAATGTAGCAATGTTTTACGTATATGTATAAGAACCTCAAGTGTCAGTCCTTTGCTTGCTTTACACATTCTGTCAATGTTAATACAATTACTTGAGTATTTACTACTGTATATCCTAAATCCTAACCTACATATGTACTATGTACATAGATGGGTAAAATATACACGATAGTGTCTATATGCGTGTGATTTATACACACACTGCACTATTACAGTTACATGATGTATATTCAAGTTTTCGCTCATCACTGAATATTTGAAACGTTTGGATTATTTTGCAAATAGATGAGCAATTCTTGCCGAGCAAATATTTGCATCTACCTACTTAAACCAGACCTAGCACTGCTAGCACAGCCAGCAGTAGTAATTCTTCCTATTGTTTGCGAAATACTATGCATAGGAGTCTATGTAGGTTTACTATAAAATTTTACGAAATACATCTAGATATAATTGTACGTAAAGATATATCACAGTTACAATGCATTCATTCATGTATTCAGTTTCAGTCGTATGTATATGCAATAATAATCAAATCAGAAGTGGTGTATGCAGACATTTTGTACTTTGAGCAAACGTTTGTAAAATAATTGTTGTGAAGTTGAGTTCTTGGCTGAGGGTTTTCTCTCGTCGCACAGTTGTAGTGTGGAAATGAATGAACTGCTCGCTCATTTTGTGCTGGAGAACCTTAGACCCTTTACCAGTACATATATTTACTCCATATATGTATCATGCAATGTGTTGTATTGTAGGTACATGGGAAAATATAGCGTGGAAAGGTAATGAATACATATTATGTTCTCCGTTGTTGGTTGATGGAAATAATGTTGGTATGTACAAAAACAAGTGTGTGCTTATTATAATTAAAATTTAGCTTTGCATCCATATGGCAGTGCAGTTTCCTGTGTAGAAGTTGTATATGTAGAAATAGTAGGTAGGTACCTAAGTTCATTCTTATGGAAATAGTAAAACTAGCTGAATTTCCATTGCCGGGGGATTCACCACTAGACAGAGAGAAAGAGAGAGAAAGAGAGGTTAGTACTAAGTGCTCAATTAAACTCGTCTAGGAATGGAATACGTTGTTCACTCACTGTAACTCTCGTTTCCATACGAGTCTCTCTCTCATGATAATCATAATCATCATTTTCTTCTAAATAATGCATGTTGATTATTAAGGGAAAGTGTATGGATAAATAATGTATGTTGATTATTAAGAGAAAGAGAAAGTGTATGGATACATGCCTCATTATCCTATCAATTTGACTACAGTTTCATAATATTTGCATTCTGTGTACATTTTCGTCATTTCCAACAGTTGTCTCTTGTGCTAGCGTTTCTGGTTTAGCTACATTAGTTAGTCAGTATAAAACTTGACTAGAATGAAAAGCGTTCTAGTGTGTTTTAGGACTCATGACACAAAGTCTTATAGAGTCAAAAGCTGATATGTCTGTCTGACTGGGCCTTCATCAACAATTTCTCAGCTCAATTACAAATGAAGCTTTAAACCTATAGTGTATAGGGAGATGAAAGCTGATAGTAGAAAAATTGATGAGGGTAACAATAAGGCTAAGTAAGTTAGACAAATTATAATCGGTCTGACGCTTTTGACGACTTTGGGTCCAAAATTGATGCAAAATAAAAGTCATTAATACATTCTTCTATTTTCCATTTCTTTACATATTACTCCGTTCAAAGTGTATACTTACTTTATTTACCCTAGTCAAAGTAATTTTTGTCTTTAATTGGTAACCATCATAAAAGCAGTGATCACAAGTTCTTTCTGGACATTGTTCATTAATGGATTACTACAGTTTAAATTGTCAAATAATTTCCAAAATTGAATACTGCATTTTAAAATGTCAAACTACTTTCATAAAGGATTGGGACAGTTAAAATTGTCAAATTAATTCCATAACGGATTCTTATTGCTAAATAATCAAATTAAGGTTGAAGTTTCTACCTACAAAGTATGTAAGTGGTGGAGATACGACATCACTTTATGGTAAAACACACAGCATGTCTCACTAGTACTGCATTGCACTGTATTGCTGTTTGAACAAGTTAAAGAGAACCATTTTTCATTTCTTGAAGCACCTACTATTGCACATTGCATAACGTTCGCATTCAACATTACACTACACAGACAACAAATAGCTGTATACAATACAATAAAATGGTAATAAATATCCATATAATATTATTATACACTTCACATTCTTTCATTAATTAATTCCTGATCTCATTAATACTATTATGTCATATGTAGGTAACTGTTTAGTGTTTTCTTTTGAGAATATTATATACCTACCTACTCAATATACCTAGTCACTAGTCATAAAGTGGATTATTTTTATGTCGACAAATTCTCGGGACAGTCTATCTGGTGAGGTCTTTGTATCTTTGCTTGATATAAGTGTTTACATTATGTGAACTCAAAGGAAAAATTTTATTATTGTAACGCATACGCATTAAATTCCCCGTGGCAAGATCATAATGTATATTCATCATTGCCATTGCGAGATGTCTGCTCATGTACGTGGTTTGAATTTACATCAATTGACGGGTCGAGTTAAAAAATAATGACATTTATCTTACTAATAGGGCAATAAATGTACCTAGTAATAGAGAATCTTCTGGAAAAACATTTCCAGAAGATATCCGACGGAAGTTAGCAGGAAATATAACATTACCTTGTCCATTTATTTTTGTTATTATTTTACTTTATATACCTATTTAAACATCCTTGGTAGATATCTATGTGCTACAGACTACAGACTATGTTTAACACATGCACTACTGTAGACAAATTCAAATACTGACAGATAATACATCATAATACTTAATTATCTCAATTACGGTTGCATGGATATAAAATACTTTTCTCTAAAACCTCAAAAAGAGAGACTGCAGTATATCAATTTGCGTGTATTAGTTGTTTGTATTAGTATTGAAGCTACTATAAAGATATTTACTCTGCACAAAGCACAAGTAAAATGCATATCTCTAAAATACGACATTTTGCAGCATTAGCAATAGTTTAGTGCAGTATCAGTACGCATTATTTGTATTATGAAATTCTTCACTGTATAGAATATCCATATAACTCTACTCTGCGTGATGAAAACTTGCCAATAGTCAAGTGCATGGAAACTGGAAAGTTCTTTACATAGCTAACTATAAAATACATCTAATGTATATTGACGATATGACGCACGTACACGCATAAAAGATACATGCGATACAAACACGTTACATTTGATCGTAGTGCTATGCAGCAGAGTAGAGCTAGTTAATAGTAATCCGGTGTAGTGTAATATCTGGAATTACTCAAGGATCCTGGCTGGTTGCATGGCAGTAGTGTAGTGTAGTGGTAATAGTAGTATTAGTGAAAGAGTCGATTCCCACAGAAGCCAACAGCGGATCATTGCAGAGAACAGGACTCAGTCACAGATTTGGAAAATGCAAGCATTTGACTATTGCACTACATAGAGAGAGAGAGAGAGTACTTTACTCGCATAAGTATACACAACTATTTACTATACAATATACAACTGGCTGGTTCTACTTGTGTCGGGCTGGAGAGAAGATTAATGGGCGGCTCTGCGTTTCCGCTTAAAGAGCCAAAGTAATTTATACATCTGTTGTGTCGAATTAGTGTCCGAATTGAAAAGGACTCGTGCATAATTATGGAGTGCAGTGCAGTACGAGAACAGCCGATTATTGTATATGTGTGATAGAATATCTTTTCAAATACGCTTTCCATTTTCCTTACAGTCTCACTTAGACTATTTATAGCATTATGTGTATAGAATATGCATTGGTACTATAGTTAGTAAGTTAGTAGTTAGCACTTTGGGTTCAATTTGAATTGATTCGCCTCACTGGGCTGTATAGGGACAGAAATACATACATTATAATATTATTACGTGTTACTTACACCTAGAATATAAAATACTGCACTGTAAAATGAATGTAAAAGTGTATAACATGTGTCTAACACTTTACACTAGAAATGCTTATAATTTTCAAATACAGATGTTAGCAAAATTAATCTGTTAAAAACTTTTGCTAAATGTTATAGCAGGTTCGATTGAAATATAATAGGCACCCTCTTATAGCATATTACCTAGGTATGTTAATAGAATTTGAGCTCAATGTGTTTGGTGTTCATAGATATAATTAAACTATAGCATTCATTTGAAATTTTAATTGTTTAGTTTTACTCTACAGACATGAATATAAATGTTAGATATAATATGTTGTACACTAAGAAGCAGTTTTAAGCAGTTTTAATACCAGATATTAATCAATGATATATTTCATTTACGTAAGAGTTTTCGTTGAAACGTGATTTATGGATACCTAGGTATCAAATATCTTACGTCATAGATGAGTGATTCCAGCATTTCCTCCTAACACAGGTTGTAGTTTATAAGATGTTGTTTCATTTCCAAATACATAAATTGTTATATCTTTGAAAAATCTACTAATATTGTCTACACACTTACACAGGTTTCTGTAATAGTTAACACACCCTAAGTAGTTAGGTACACAAATTTCTAGGTAAGCAATAAGTATACAATCTTGAAATGAAAATGTATGGCACAGGATGATTTTTAGCATTTTGCAATCAATATTACTATACACTACACACAGAGTTCTTCTTGACTTTCTCTCAGATGTGGCACTGTATTTGTCATTTTAGCCAATGAGAAATTGTTTTTCTACGCCAAAACGTCATTTACACTGCTGAGAGCAATAAAACACAAAAACTAATAGGGCATGCATGCTTATCGAACAGAGTGGAGGTTCTCTATAACTTACTCTGTCTCACTCTCGCTTTCTCTTTGCGAGACATTGCCAATTTAGTCTGTGTCTGTTGTTTGTGTGCCCCTTTTGACTTTCTTTCAAAGCTCGGCCGCAAACAGTCGACAGATACAGACAGAAAGAGCTCCTGCTAAGAATTCAGAAAATACATTGTATGTACAAACTGTGCATACCTGACAAGACTTGAGTGTTTACAATACTACCTACATACAATACTACACGTTTACAAGCATTACACTACTAATGTGTAAATATCTCGAGAGTTTCGTGTACGAGAGATAGGAAGGTGAGAACGGCTTTAGAGAAATTGATGATGTGTCTTTCATTCATGATGCTTTTTGCTATTAGTATCTACGGGTGTATTCTATACATATCATGTTGTACTACACACTAATGTGTATAAATGTATGTGGGATTGTATATATGTCAAGGCCGTATATAGGATTCCATTTCGGAAGGGGCAAAATACCAACATGGTGAACAATAGTGTTTGTTATCGCGCGTAGCGCAAAAAATTTGAGCTATTTTAGGCCTAAATCAATCTAAAATGCATCAAATTAGCTCGAAGCGCTAAAAATTTGAGATTTTTTGCACGATGTTGGTAAAAAATAACTATTTTCTCCTATTTAGGGGGGGGGGGGAGGGGATTGCCCGTTTTGCCCCTACCTAAATACAGCCTTGATATGTCTATATAATATATACACTCGAAAGGTGTTAGTAATTGTAGTTTAAGTTGGAAAGGTTCTTCTTATAGTTGTGAGTCAATATAATGTGTTTTTGTCCATGTGAAAGACATATCTCTACCATTGTAAATGAATGGGTAGCTTTTGAGCGTGGTAATGAGCGTGTTATTTCCTTCTGGAGGCAAGAAACCATTACCCGATGAAGGGAATCAATTTACTGTAATAATATACTGCTGCTTCTTCTTTAGTAGGTAGTAGTTGAGTGGTAGGTATACTTTGTTTCTGTAACTAACAATAAGTACTAAGCTATAAAATGTGTTTGTGTAGGATATTATGTATACTTGGTGGAATACATGGTGGTACTTGTCAGTAATGTGTGTGAAGTGTCTAAGTATATATATTCATACACTAGATGGGAAAAAGAGTGTTATTTATAGAAATAATAGACAAACATGGAAATTACTGGAAATTCCTCGGTTTTCTTCGTATTCTAAAAGTATGTAGGACTGTGTGAAGATTATAGGCTGTGTGCGAGTAGACACACGTTGTTTAGGTTTAATACACGCTGGTGCATGGTGGTTGGGATATACCACGTATCTTTCTTAAGTGAGCGGAAAGATGCGTCTGTCTTCCGAGAGCAATCATGTCATTATGGGCTCATCTGTTATTTGTTCAATGTTCACTGTGGCGAGTGGTCTCTTTCTCTTGCCTTCTCTCTGTCTCGTTTGCTGTGTGGCGTTTGCTCTTCCAGGCTTTTGGTTTAGTAGTACGATTCTACCACCATATGTCTGGAGAATGTGAAGAGATATGTGTCTTATCCATGTTCGGAGTTGGAAACAATCCTTTACGGTTACCTTTAGCTTACCGCACATTTCTCTTTGTATTAGCTGCAGAAAGGACAATTCGTAAGGTAAGTGCGTGCAGAAAGGACTAGTCTATTGGAAAATTCGTGCTAAGTAATACTAATGGTTATTTATTCAACGCTTTAGACCGCAACAGAATCTTCACAGCATGGCTATTACACGTGCTACAAACACTGTAACATATTTACATAGGCTAAGGTAGTCCATTTCTTTACTCGTTAAATGATTTTAAATAATTTCTATCTACAAATGTAAATGTACATATTATTGTGTTTTGTGTACACGAATTTCAACATTTCGAACTTAAAAATACTCTAAACTAATCTACAAAGTATTATACTCACAAAAGGATGGAAAGAGGAGTCTATTATGTATTTATGTCGTAGATATTAAATTTACTTTGTATTTAATTTTGAGTGAATGTAAAATATACAAAAAATGTTTTTTATTTTGTTTCAGATTGAGCGAAAACGAAGGATAAATATTAAAATCCAACAACAATTTTGTATGAAGATCCTTCAGGAAATCCAGACTCTAATCAAAACAGGATGATGACTCGGTCATCGTCAATATCAGCCACTCTTTTATCAATATTATTCTTCTCTTTTTTCTCCAAAGCAGTCAATCCGGGTATGTACAAACCACCTACCGAATATACACAACCAACACATCCATACATTCAGCAAACAAAGTTTTTACTACCAGTATATCTTCTTGCGAATTAATAAAATGCATCGTAAAATTAAGGATACATTCTTCTACATGGTAAAACTGCTCGTATATCCTTACTTTATGATCGTTATCGTATGAATTTCCTCAATATTACCTCGTTAACATTGCAAAAAGCAGCAATCGTTATTACTCTAAGGTTTGTTTGAGAAACTTGAGTACACATAAAGTAACTTAGGTATATTATTTCACGAGCTATTGTACTATAAAATAAAATGCAACCTCAATATTTGTAACTGTATCACAATTTTCACAATATCCCAAAGCAATGAACCCATACATCACCATCGGATATAACAAACCAAGTGGATTTTACAGCCCCACACAAAAGCAAAACATTGTTGACATAATAATTCCTGCACATAATACAAGAAACTTGACTTAACGTGTACAATATACGGTGTAAGTATCTTAAAGCAAGTTAAAGTGATGCTTTGAATGATTAGATTAAAACACCTACCTAGGTATATCTGTAGTACATTCCTAGGCAATACAAGTTTACTTACGTATTACATAAATATATATCACATACAATGACTTATCTGTGTTATCGCGCCAAAGAGAAACACTTTTCCAGAGTTTCTTAGCAGATTTCCATAAATACTAGGACTAAAAGCAATAGTTCTTCTATCTTTGCTCAAGAAGTAGCTAGATAGTGATAGTATTATGTCATTCAAGCATTGTACGCTTTATTTAATGCATTTCGTATTTTATATCCCATAGCCCATAGCAATATTTTAAAAGTATAAGACACTCTGGCAGTTTAGTTGGGATATATAGACCTAATAAGAAAGATACGTCATCTCTAGACGATATTTGATAGGGTGGGATACTAAAAGCTAATGCTAATGGTGTGCCACCTTAAAATAAGCCATAACTGGCAGAACTGTGCATCATAAATGGATAAAGGACCGCAGAAATAATTGTACGAGCCCACAGGGAACACCATAATCGAGAATCTCTAAGGTACTTTTAATGTGAGTGTGAATGGATGTATATGAGCAAAAGCCTTGCAGCTCACACTTAATACATCCTATACATACAATACAAATATACAAAAACACAGAGAAACCATGAGACTTTCTAGGTAACTGCGAAACCCAAACGAAACTTTATCATTTTACTCTTTCGCACACTCAAACTCATAACGCTAATAGCAGCAGTGTCATAATAGTCGTAGTTCTACTACCTACTAGTAGTGTAGTACCACTATTAGAAGAATGGCTAAAAGCAAATCACACAAGAAAACCAAGAAGCACACACTAAATCCTATACACAGAAAATATACAACAAATATACCAAGGTATGTATAAAGTTTGCAATATATTTTGTCTTGGTCCATAGTCCATACGGTTAGAGTTTCAGGCACTGTGCTGTGTATTGTGTATAGTGTGTGTTTAAGTAATATGATTTTGGTATTGCGTTACACAGTTAAGTTTTCTATGTGTTAGGTGTATAGCTTTGTTGTGTATTATATTGGGGAATAAATGTAAAGTGAGATGCTATGTCATGTCATCTCATAACCGTTTGTCGCTTCCTTCGTGTCCTTTCTCGGCGTGTCATCCTAATCTTAATATCCTAAGATAAAATTGCATCGCTTTACTTTACATCAACTAAAGCTTTCATTTCATAGCTTAAAGAAGCACTGCGTTATACGTTAACCAACAGATGTGCAGGCTACTACTGGTAATGTAGGTACTAGAAGGAGTAAGTGTGTGAGAAATGTGTTCAGATACATAACAATGTGCTTGATACGGAAATATTCACAAAGGAATGCTTTTTTACGCTCACAGCTTTCTCCTTTTGCCTTCACCATTATGCTAGGTACTATTATGAATAATTTGCACTTGCTCCAGCTACTACCACTTTTCAAATTATGAGCCTTTTATTAATAGATGGGTAGTTATAAAGGAGGTAGTTAATAGCATTAGCAAAATAGCACAGGATATAGGTACCATCATCATCATCGTATTATTGGGATGACTGCCAAAGTATATAGTGCTAGAGTTTAATCAGCGATAAATTAAACAATTATAATTCGCTTCGGAGAAATCTTTGATATATTGTGAACAAGTGGCACTTGGGGGAATCAACATAAGTACTTAGTAATGGAAAAGGTAAAAGTTCCAGCTCAGTTTGTCAAAATGAAAGGAATCAATTTTGAATACTGGAATGATTCCCCATTTACATTGAATTGAGTCATCATTTTGAGTAGCGTATTTTTGTTAGCATATTTGTTTAACAATGTTTTGTTGTAGATCGTTTCAAATTATCAATTTCAGCAAAACTAATGTGTTATAAATAGACTTGTTTGTTTTGAACAGATTATTAATTAATGTGTAGTAAAATGTATTCATTAATTAGTGTAATCTAGCTTTGATCTTCTTTTATTAGCATAAGTAGGTATTATTGTTGATAATAATCTGTTTATGTCTATTACGCAGATACAGGCACACGGCACACTGAAAGTAGGTATTACTATTATTTGTTTTGTAAAAGGCAGTTGAAACGTTACATTGTATTGTATAGTGCTACAATAATGATTAGTGTGCCGTGTTCCAACTACTAGTTATGGTGTATAGTAGGTACTATTAGTATGTATATAGGTGAAGTGGATGGAGATAGTTGTACCTTGGAAAGTAAATAGAAACTACAGAAATATCTTTACACACTACTGGTTCTTAAATACAGGAGCAAACTATGTTTTGATCAAAAGCCCGAATAAATGGAGAACAATGCTCTTTTGTTTTTCGAAGAGGTATCATCCCTACTTAGTTAGTAGTATATAATATAAGCAGCACAACAACCCGCACAACTTTCCTAGTATGGCACATTGTATTATAATGTAGAGCAAGTGAAAAGAAAAGACATTGTATATTGCGCTAACAAGCAGAAGAACTTTCTATAGAGGTAAATACAATATTATAATATGCTTCATGTACCTCCTACCTACTTTCAAGTAAATATGCAAAGACATATATTTGAATTTCAATTGAATTCAATAACAAGTAGCTGTGTGCCTCTCTCTCCCACTCCATTGTTGATTCGTATTGTGAATTTGATCCCGTATTTCTACACATTTAAAATCTTTTAAGCCAAAGCCATGCCATGACATGGAAAATGCAGCGCAGCGTAGCATTTAATAAAGCAGTCGAGGGAATTCCCTATGTGCAAAATTCCTTTACACTTTTGTGTGTTATTTACATATAATATTATCATGTATACTGTATCTGTAGTGTATATACAAGCAGTAGGGGTAAGGTAGGATGCTCGTTATTTTCTTAGGCTTCTTTCAGCTTAACAATAGTCGTGCACTTCTTATTTTCTCGGTAAACACAGACAGAAGAGACACACAAATAGTATATAGGGGCTTAGTGATCTCCACGAAAGCGGAAATGAAAGAGACATGTATCCATTGTTTTATAGAGGCTCATTATCATGAGAATAAAGTCATGAAGAAAAGAGCATTATCTAAACTCGAGTGAAACTAAAGCTACATGGCTAAACCAAAGGCATTCAAAATCAAGTCTGTCAGTGTTAGGCTAAGGGAATCTTACGTAAGTATTCTTTCTCTCTCTCTAGCAGTATAAAAGTAGTATTAATATTATACCTTTCTAAGTGAGCTAAAACTACACAAGGGAAAGGCTCACGTCAACTCAACCCATACGCCAAATGCATGCAGCTCCACAGATTCAGACTTTTACTTGCTCCTTAGATTAAATGAATGGCAGTTTTCCATATGGACAAAGAACTAAGCCTTACGCTTGTTTAGCATGTTAGTTTGACATCAACTTTATTCCTTTTAAGTAAGTCAAGTCAACTGTGCATATGTATAGGTACGAAACGAGCTATAGTGGTCCTGGTGCAGTGGCTCCTTTGTGTGTGTAATCATGCAATGCAATCCAAAACAACTAAAATGTCAGTTTGACGGTGGAAATGGAAAGCAACAGAGTTTAACTTGTTTTGTTCAGCGTGTATTATTCAGTACAGTGTATATAGGCAGGGCCGTAAGAGAGATTTATCGCATTCATTCTAAAATGCTTTAAAAATCTCACATGTATAAATGTCAAAGTGGTTTCAACTATTCAGCTTCACATACGACATGCTTCATAAATTGAGTTTTCGCAAATCTCATGAGATTCTGCAATAACTATCGAGAATTTAGCCAAGGCATTCTTCTTGTAAAATATTACAATGCCTAATATATTTCACAAATACACACAAAGACAGTTTATTATGTCGGTAAACATGTTGCTCCTTTAATTTTACATTCAAGATTTTAAGTAGAACATACCTATGTATTATTGTTTACCAGGGTAAAACGGTAACGGAATTGTTGTAAAGTTTATTAGGATTTATTTTCTTCATATTTCATATTCATAGCTCCATTAAAATCGGGTTAATTTATTAATGCCGTTAAGAAAGCATTTTTGAGGTGGCTGGAAGAATTTTAAGTTGAAGTAATAATGAGATTGGCTGTTACGGATGAAATAGTGCTATAGAGTATGGATAGGTAGGTACCCTTAAGATATTTTCATTGATATGTCCAGGGACAATAATTGCCCATTATCATGCTTGCAGGTAGTTGTCATTAATATACCTGTCGGCATAATGAGTTGGTTGTTGCAAAATGGAAACAGTTTGTGAGTGTCCTAAATCAAGAAGTCCATTGAAATCACGGGAGCTATAAAAAACTATTACAGTGTAAGTTAATGTTATTGTTCACTATTATTAAAAGCTACATGGCAAATTGTAACAAAAAGGTAGTATTGTCATTAGAGCAAAGTATATTGTTTGCATTGCAACAGTGTTTTTGAGTACACATTGCACTAACGTTGCTTTTACATGTGAATTGTATTGCTTTCCTTGAACTGTAGTATCAGTATTAAAGAGGCAAGAAAATGTAGTATGACTTTTGGCTTGGGTTTATACTATACTTGTAGATATTTGTGCTAACGAACAAAGTATTTTGGTAAAAGCCAGCAAGCAAAATATATTTATACACGGGGCTAGTTTTCCATTATCTTTTCAAATAGCCTTGTGGTAAGTGTAATGGGGTGTTCGGGTCGGCCCGGGTCGTGTAAACTGCTACAGCCTAGTAAGGAAAATGACTTTTGGTCACGAAACAAGCTTAGAGCACAGCAGCACTCTCACAAGAGTGAACCCAATAGTTGGTCCATTTGCATAGTTCTCTCCCTAGGGATTAATTGCAAATTTTAAAATTTATGGAGAGATCAACACGTAATCAAAGCTAAAGTATTCACCTCCAAAAAGGATTTGCTGTAAGAATTTATGGCTTCACGTTACATTAACTATGATATGAATGTGACGTTTATAGCAGAACCATACCGTTCCATAGTTCCGTTTGGTGAAAATTCTTTCACAGTAATGTAATGACTATGATATCCCTATGCTATACTAAATGTAAGTCAACATGAAAGCCATGTCGGTATTAATTTGATAAAAAAATTCTCCTTGATATTGGAAGTCAACTCTCTTTTGTTAGTTATTCACATCACAATTGCGTAGAAAAACTTACCTCGTAAAAAACATGAATGCTTTAGATAGGCGTATGAAAATTTACCATACTAGGTATATGTAGCTTTTTCCACTATTTACAGTACGTATTCGAAAATCTAAAGTGGTTATGCATACAGAATTCAAGATGAGGTTTACAATTCAATTATCCTCCTGCATAAATGAGCAAACAGGTTAATTTTAAATTATTCGCAGCAGATAAAATACTGCAGTGATGCACTAATCAGTGTAATAATTAAAGTGACAGTTCATTCAAAATCTATTATACCAAGATGTAATGTAAGTGGACAGGTAAATTTATTTTATGTAGGTACTAGCTACACGAGAAGTATACAGATATTGTGTTACTTACTTATACCAACGTCTGTGTGTTTGACAGATTTGTATTAAGGTCTGATTTTCTGTGTTCATTTGTAGCATTTCTAATTCAGCTGCGATAAATGAACGTGCAACGATACAGATAAGATACATTATGCATAAGCATTATGAATGAAAAGACAGTGACTACAATAGAACGCTAAATGCACCAGACTCGAGGAATCCTCATCACATCAACCCATCATCCATAATTATTTCATTCAAGGCAAGCACTAGAACTAGAGTGTCGTGATGTTGTAGTAGCTTTGTATAATCAGTTGACACATGAAGACTGCATTGCATTGCTCGTCTCCCTACTGCATTCTATTAGTATGTTGAAACTATAAAAGCCACTAGTATGTATACACTTAGAAAGCAAGTGACATCACAATACAAACGAAGAACGTGCATTGAAAGAACAATCCATTCTTCTCTATTCATACTATTCTAATATTATGGGCATTGCAGTAAAGAAACATTTGTGTTAGAATGTAGTAGATGAAACAAGTCAGAATTAATTCACATACACCGTATGATAATATAATGTTTTACAGTACAATTTATGAAATTGTATATTATAGGTAAATTGTAAAACTGCGATAAGAAAGCAAGCTAAAAATCTTTTTCTAGTTCAAGGTTGAGTATTTACCCCTCCCGAAATCCAACAAAAGATTATTTTAACGTAAAAATACAAAATAAATCACAAAAATTTTCGCTTTACGGAAATTTGAAACATTTTAGATTGAAATTGACCCAAATAAGCTCATTTTTTGCGTTATTCTCAATAATAAACACTTTTGTATTTCATATTTTGATTTTTACCTTGCCTAAATGTAACCCTATATAGTTAACAATCTATGTATATAATCTATCCCAATGAAAAATCCTAATGAAATAGTAAATTGCATTCGTTTCATGTAAATATTAACAATTTTGCAGATGTAGATATATGTATAATGAATGTATATTTTGCATATGCTTATAACACTTAAATTGAAATGAGACAGATCCAGAAGAAGAAAGCTTTATTTTGATTTATTGAAGAAAATAGTGCACAATATTTCATTTATGCTTGTACTTACTCTTCCTAAAATATGTGTGGTAGGTATTAAGTAAGTAATAACGTGTTTATGCAGTTGTATTGTATGATTTGTATGTGTGTACATGGAAAGTGTAGGTAATGCATAATATTATGGTTGAATGTATTACTAAGCCTGTGAAAAATATAGTAGTATTAGTGTTAGGATTAGTAGTGGTTCTGTCTTATGTGTCTGTTTGAGAGTGGTACGTGGCAGCTGTATGTGAATCCCCGGATTTGTCATTTCATTCTATACACCACACTGCTTTGTCTACTTAGATAATCTCTCGTGTGTAAATTATTCATTACGCCCAACACTTCATTAAGAGGAGAATAGAATGAAGAGAAACGAAGGCTGCAATCATTTCTACTCTTTCACATTTGTCTTCTAAAGTCTAAAGAAAGAGAAAACGAAATTTATGAAATCTAAAGAAATTTCACTATAAATCTTACTTTCTCTATACTCAATTTACTTTCTACTACAGAATTTATTGCTACGCTGTTACAATACTTGAGAGTCTGCATTCTAAAATTCCATTTTACCTACCATTGTAAGATGCATGGGAGTGTAATTTTAATGACCTAGCATTAGCAACAGCCAAGGGGTGCTAACTAACTAACTAAGTCATATCGTGTCATGTCAAATTGACTAATAACAAACACAGTTTGAATATGTAATCTTTTACTTCGATGAAGTACCTACTTAATTATGTCACATAGCATACAGAACTTCAGTTTCGTTTAGATATTAGGTAGTATCCTATATACATATTGTATGAAAGAAGATTTTTCATTTACGTACCTACTATACATACTATTATAATAGTGCGTACTACTTATTAGGAGTGAAAGATTTGGATGTTCAGATTTTTAGTGTTTAGTGCTGGTAGTACCTACGCATACGGAAGCAGACAATGCAGAGAGTTTCACGTTATACCCTACGTGAGTATTTTCATTAATTTCCCTTTGCAATCAATCACGAAGCAATCTCCGGCAATTAATCTAATTAAATTCATACAGCTCTATCTCTCACAATTCATTTTTCGAGAAAATGAAAAACATGAAGGAAAATTATACTGACTCACATACTAAACTTCTATACTAGGCCACTTAAACACAGAACTCTCATACTTAGGTACATCAGTATATTTATACTATGATATAAATTTTAAAAATCCAGTAGCAGCCTATGTAGTATTGTATAGGGCAAATTTATACAGTTGTTATTAGTGTAGGTGTTTAATATACTTGTGTAGATACAGGAAAGGACTAGTAAACTAAAGAAAACGAAATCAAACCAAAGAAAAGGAGGGAGAGAGAGAGAGAAAAGCCGAGAAAAAGTTTTGAATTGGGCTGATGATGAAAGAGTGAGTGAGTTGAGTGAGACTTAGTCGCTCCGATGCGTTATTTGAAGTCCATGACGAAATTGTGAAGGAAGCAAAGGAAGTCCTGTTTAAAATTCCATGTGCTTCGTCTTGACTACTTACTTTAGTGTGTAAAAGAGTGCTAGTTTGTGTCTTGGTCTAGTATGAGTGTGTGTGTCTTTCTACCTCAATGCTGTCTATGTCTATCTATCTATCTCTGTGTAGTCTGTCTGTCAGTTTTTCCCGTACTTTGCAACTAGTATTTATGTATACACTCTCAAGTGTCTCAGAATAGAAAGAAGCTTATTATTTTGAAAGGCTTTACCCACAAATGTATACATGCTACTGTACAAATACTACAACATTAAAATACCCGTTGTATCTATACATGGACTGTACACGTAGCGTATGTTATACCTTGTATTCGAAGATAAGTCTGGTTTGAGTATTTTCCTTTTCCTATTGGATTTCTTGCATTGACTTGAAGACACTCTTACTACATACATGATGCTGCTGTTGATGATGATGATGATGGTGATGGTATGGTGGTGGTCGTGGTTGAATATATAGTGTGTTGTTGGTGTTGGGATTTTTTATATGTGTGTAGCACAATTCTACACTACTTGGTTTGCTTACCACTCTAAAGTTTACGTTCCAAATGCCGAGTTTGATGTTGATGACGGTAATTTCACACTCATTACGATTCGGGATGCTTGAGAAAGAAATTAGATTTTCTTTTTGTGAGAGAAATTGCACAAAAGAGAGAACCAGCCGGTCTGTAGGCTACTCACTCAGTCAGTCAGTTACTTTCACTCTGCTATGTATCTCTAGAAGCTATACCTATATACATCTACTTTTATATGTGAACATTTTTTGTATTTGTGCATCAAGTAAATAGTCACGTTACTTTCCTTTACCACACTATACAGACACAACCGGCAGAACCAATATTTTGCACTAGTAGACACTAGACGTATTTTTTTATACAGATGCTTTGCTTGCATTTCACAAGAGAATTCTTTAAACATGTATGTATGTATGTATTTATAGATGTATGTATGTATAAATACATATGATTATAGCGGTTGGTATTGGTTAGAGTGTAATTCCAGGAACAGACGTACATGTACATGTACGTACTACGTGGGGTTATGTTATAATGCATAGGATACTTAAAATTGCTTTGAAAAGACAACCGTGTTGTTGAGTAGTTGTGCAAGTTCCAGTTCAGTGGAAATGCAAAAGAATATTACTGCAACTACTGTAATGGAATTCCACCAAAATTCTAAATATCTGTTCTTTGCAATTCTACATTACTTTTACTGTACTACAGTATTAACATTTAGTAACACAGTGTATGGACGATAAGGTTGTCTTCTATGGATTTCTTTCACGTAGGGTTTTGTAAGTATTGTATGTATTACTTAAATGTGTGGTATATTGCTACATATACAAGCCCATGTGGTTTTCTCGTCGTGACTTGGCTTTTATTTCACTGGGATTGTCATTGGGTTCGTTGAGTTGGGTTTGTTTCGCTTCGTCGTCTTTCCCTGCTCTATTTTCAGTGAATTTTTGTTCTACTTACTATGTAGCTTTTTCGTTTGTACGGCTAAAAAGAAGTCTCCCTTCACTTATTGTTAGTCACAGACTCGGTGAAGTAGAGTAATACAAAGTATCATTCCCAAATAAATAAACCATACAAACGGATATAAGAAAGTGTCAGATAGACGATAGACTATTCTGTAAATACTAATTTACTGTATATAGTTTTTTTATTAATTTTCCCAATATTTTTTAAACCTACATAATTATTTGCAAATTCGTCAGTTAAACTTATCCCCAAACACAGGCAGATCACAAATACAAACATTATTACCAAGAACCACGCTTCATTTACCCCTGAAACGCGAAGGAAAAAACAGACAGACTGACGGGAAATTGAAACCCATAAAGTATCTCTGATATTTAATAATAAATAAAAGTATACATATACATGTATGTGTGTGTAATATATAATATACCTAGTTATACATCTGGGGAAATATACCCAGGGTAAATAGAGGTATATATGGTTAGAATCTACAATCTAGTATGATGCGTATAAATATATACCTAGGTACACTACATTAGTATTGAGTATATGGAATGGAATGGAAAATAAATTCCTATTTAAAAACTAAGTCTTCATGTCTTACTTATGTGAAAGCTTAATTTAAGTCTGACAAGAAAATACATAACGTGTAAGACAGAATAATTTTTCATGTAGACAAGGAGCGATAGTGACGTTATGGCAAAGTATTAAGATTGCAATTAACATGAAAAGCATTTGCTACTGTAGATGTATCACTTAATACATTGAGACTAAAGACCTACAACAAACACAGGTATAGCTAAGTACAGCTAAGTATCGTGGAGAGTGTTTGTATAGAAAAATATTTTCTGAGTTGTGTATCGTAGGAAATGTAGTAAAACAGTCATTTGCTCGTGTTGTTTCAGTATATCGTTTTAGTTACAGAGAAAGTGAAAGAAAAAGTGAAGGGAATCCGTGAGAATAATTTGCTTTTACATCAGTTCGATATTTAGTGGAGATACTTGGTGCGAAATTACGCTTTTTAGAGAAATGCTTTTTTTCCTTTGTAGGCAAAATGAAAGGAAACCAGGGAATGAAGCCAGTTGTTGTGATGTATGCTAGCAATACGCAAGAAGTATGTTGAGGTTTGGGAAGAAGGGATGTATAAAATTTTCACAATTCTTTTTGGCAATAGGTCCTGTCTATTGTTTTTCATCTTCTAATCTCTTTGGACCCTCAACCTAAGGGACCAGTTACTAAATACATTATGTATATCTATTGTCTAATTGTACAATGCATGTGTGTATCATATTTGACTTTAGAAAAATCAGCCCTTCTGCGAGGGGTTTAATGGCTAAATTATCATTACGACCAACAAACCACATCACCCCAGAATATTAGTAGATTTTAACAGAAATGTGCTATCGAAAGAGGAAATATAATTTTAGACTATGTATAATAACTTAATTTTAGACCATTTTTCTTGTACTAAACATTATATATTTCAAATTTGTCTTAAATATGTTCAGCAATAGAAAAATTGTCTAAAAATATGTTCTTGTCAAAAATATACCTACTACTTTCCACAAAATTTTTTCACTTTCGGTGTTTACTTACTTGTTGTTGATTGCCCTAAATTACCTGTGAGTAATGTCGTTTATTCATTAATAAAAAAAATTATTCTTCATGAAGTTTATTACCGTATTTCATGAATACTATATTATACCTTTTAAATTACTGAGGTGTGTAAATGAATGGTTTGATGTATTGTATTTGTATCAATTCGAGAAAAATATGCTAACGTTACAGTGCAGTGTTGAAACTTACTGAAACATATTATAATGTTATCAAAATAATATACACTTTCCTACACAAGTTAGAAATAAGACGACATTTGAATCCACATGCTCATTACTTTCTACATGCGCCTTTTCTCAGATTTCTTTTTCCTCTTCCCTTTCTCTGAACGATTCACTCCCTTTACTTGCAACCGTGGCTGTTACAATCTGTTCTTGTCTGTCAGCATAGGGCCATTCAATTGCCACATTATGGTGCACTTCAATTTTCTCCTTAGCTTCATTTCCTTCCTCTTGCCCATCAGTAGACGCGTACAGACGAGAATAAAAATAACCCTACAACAGAAAACAATGAGTATATACATGAACAAAGAAATAAGAAGCTCTTGTAGTGTATTTACTCTATAAGTGAAAGTAGACTCCCTTTATTTGTGAATCATCTGATCTTCAACAGCGTAATGTAATCTAATACACACAACAGCCAGCAACAGCAGTGCATTCATTCGTTTGTCTCTTATTTACTGTTAAGGGTCCCACGCAAACACATAAGAACACTAAGTAAGTAAGTAAGGTTTCCTATTACATTCCAATCCAAAAAGTTGTACTGTATTATAACACTTTCTTCTATAACGGCCACCCTTTACTTATTGTTAGTAGGGGAGGACCAAGATTGAACATTTTTTCTATTTGTCGTGTGCATGTGATGTATATGTGTTTCCAGGGCCGTACCCAGCATTTGGTTTCGGGGAGGCACTAACACGTCAAAATTTTATTATCTATATTACAGTTATCGGCCAAAGCGCGACAAATTTACCTAAATTGTGTAAAAATCAACCTATAAAGTATCAATTTTGCAAAAAATTGCACAATTTTGGGCACTCTTTTGGTAAAATCATCTCTTTTTTGGGATTTTGGGAATGGAGCGTGTGGCATTGTTGCCCTGCCGGATACAGCCTTGTGTGTTTCTGTATGGTATATTGTATGAGTAGGAAAAGAACACTTTTTGTGTACATATGATGCTTATTACTGGAAAGACCCAGAAGAGAATCCTTATTTCACAGTGCAAAAGTAAGAAACAACAGATTCTGATCTAATGCTACTGTTGCTTTTCTAGTTTTGAGTTGAGAGAGTCGAGTGTATTTGTATATGGCAGTGCAATGTCGGGGAAATCTTTTGATATGACTCTGTTTGGTTTTGGTCCGTTTTTTTGTTTTGTGTTGTTCTAAGTCAACGAGTATTATTTCTCTTTGGATTTTTTCTTCTTCTTTGCTTATTTGTATAGTCTTGTTGTTGGTGTTAGCTCTTTGTTATATTAGCTGACACAGAGAAACAGATACGTTAAATAGTGCACTGGGAAACGAAGCGAGATAAAAAGGTTTTATGTTCTAATCGGATTTCCTTTCGATCCAGTCCAGTCCAGCTGTCACAGTATCTGTAGTATCAGCATCACATCACCAGTTTTTCCGCCACTTTCTTTGCGCTTTCTTCATCTGCTGCGATTGCTGGTGTTTTTAGAGTTCACTACACCACTACCACCGCCAATACTCATCCCGGCTCCATATCCCGACTCCAATGAAATGTACTCGACTGAAGTGGCTATCTGGTAGTTCTGTATATATCTTGGTGGTTCTGGACTAGGACGAACTCTCTGTTGTCACTACCATTGGGGATAGTAAAGAATGAGACGAATAAATAGCTTCTGATGGTATGGTGGTGGTGGACTGGACGTTATTATGTGTTATTGTCTTTCTATGATTCTTCTTTCTCTATACAGTCCAGTCGTTGTTGTATTGTTTGTAAAAGACTTTTGTTCTAGCAATAAACAGACTTGGATTTTGTACTTTGGAGAGTGTTCTCAGAAAGATTATTATACAAAGGAGTATAATGAGAATAGAAAATACTTGGTCGATGATAACGCAAACACATATCATTGTGTAATATTTGTTAAAACAATTTTAGCATTTGTTGTGAAAGTAGTAGATTCAATTTTGTATAGATTCTTTAGTTCTATTGTCATAAATATTTCCACCCATGGTTTCTGTTGCTTGAGAAAAACGAAATTGCGACATTTTTTGAAACAAGATTTTGACATTTTTTAAAGCGAGATTTTGATTTAAAATGAGAGTTACACGTTTCTTAAAACGAAAATTTGACAATTTGATGCAACACGTATAGTCAAACGATCTGTAGAAACACTGTATCAGCAATTATAGATACTCAGTTGAATATTTATAATTCAGTGAACAAATTCAGCTTTTTTGAAAAATTTTGTTTGCTTATTATTGTAGAAAATATGTTTTAAGTTTGATACTTTTTATTTAGAAATCATTGATGTAAAGCCTGTCCGAGCAATCAAAGTAGAACTGAGGTTTGTGGCAGACTTTGTGGATCATAGAAATCCACTGTGACATGGCATGCCAAATGTAGCGACGACAAGATTCCCTAAGGAATCCCCACCAGAGACTTTTCTTGTCTTGCTTGGGTTTAGTTGACGGGTTGCCTGGCTGTTGTTTTGGGATAGCACATACAAGAAAAGGAGTTGAAAGGAGCAGGGAGAATGAGGAGGAGAAAGTATAAAAGTCTTCTGTTTGAGAAGTCTGTCTTGCCTGAGTCTTTCAAACGTTGGTTAATAGTGAAAGGGTTAAAGTCAAGGGAGGTTAGTGTATAAAGCGTTTGTTGTTAAGTACATCAGCGATGTGATGTGCGTTGTGATGCGGCAGAATGGCATGTGATGAAAGAAGTAGACATAGACTCAACCAAACTCAAGTCAACTCAAACCGAACTTAATATATTATGTAACGTAGCGTAAACCAGAAGAATAAAGTAGAGCAAAGGCAAAGCGCTTTGGTTTCATATGACCTATCACTCACTTCTTTGGCTATTCTTTATTTTCAAAAGCTTATTTTCACTCCTTGTAGGCACTCCTTACTTTTATATGTAGGTAGCTATCTATTCTCTTACTTATTGTAATAGAAATTGTTTATATAACATATACAGTAGATTTTGTTTCTACCCCTTCTGGGATTCAAGATATAATATATTGTATTCAATATAGCTTCAATACATACTTATGGATATTCCATCGCAAATAAACAAAAAAATTCAATAAATTGTTTTACAATCATTTTTCAATTTCAAAGATTTAAAATATTTTCCCTTTTTCACAAAAACAATACCAATGAACCAAAATACCAAAATTAGATGAATTTAATTTTAAACTAAGTATAGGTAGGTGTGAAAAAATTGTGTGCTAAAACTGTCTAAGAAAATCGAATAGGTAATTCTTGTTGATATTTTCACAGTTATACATACATATAATGGCTCGAAACCTATTAATTTGCAATACTGAACCTACCAATTAATCTCATAATTTTTGCTACTATGATTAGTAAAAACTTCAAATGCCACTCATGTATTTTATTCTAACAGGATTCTAGATTTCTGGATTCAAGCTGGATACATTTTATTAAAACACATTTAGGTAGGTAGTTTTATTTAAAAGCCTGTGTTGAGATATTGAGTTACCTATTAGGTATTAATTATAGTTAAATTTTGTTTTCTAGTATTCCCATTTTTTTAAATAAGTGAGAAGGTCGAAGGTGTAGGAAAGTATTATTGTGCGTGTAAAGGCTCATAGGTATATTGTATCTAGGTAGTATTACTTCTAACTAATGATAGCTTAGAAAATGCATCAGAGAAGAAGTCAGGTAGTTTGAGTAGACATGGGATTTGTATTTACAACAAGCCCTTAGGAATATCACAGTATCAGCTAAGCAACCAAGCCAGAGTATCACAGTGATGAAAGAACTGTTCATACAATACTGTAGAGAGACACACAGAGAGAAAGAGAGAAATCCAAGAAAATGTATCTTGATTCTTGTTGAGGTCGACTATAAGGCAGGACCAGTCACTCACTCACAAAGAATGAGGGAGAGAGAGACCAGCCAAAATCTTTTAGCAGCAATTGTTATACGCATAGATAGTTTGACTAGCACTCGTAGTAGGAACTGTAATACTTATTCCATTGAAGACACACACTATGTATGTGTAAAGCTTGAACAGAGTTGGTTGTTACACTTAGTAGTAATACTAGAAATAGTAGTGGAAGAAGAAGAAGGGTAAGTAAGAAATAGAGCAAGAAGTACAAACCGAAAAGCGAATCCCACCAGGGCGAGCCAAGTCAAGTCAAGCCAGAAAGAAAAGACGAGAGCAGAACAAGTCAGAAGAAAGCTTCAAATTCAATCCTATCTAATGCGAGTCTTTTGCTTTTCTTTCTCTTTCTCGCTAACTTTACTCTCACTCTCTCTGTCTATGTAACATGTATGTATGTGTGTGTGAGTGTGTGGATGAAGTGATGTTTAAGCTGATCTGAGCTTGGGATGGCTTGGCTTCAGTTAGTTTCGCCTGTCTCGCCAAAGCACACGAAAGTTCACTTGTGTACTATTTACTACTACCGATGGAGTATAGGTACTAATAATATACGTATGTCTTTGCTTACTTATACAGCTAGGTATGTACATACATTACCAAACTACTGCTATAAATATTATACAGTGTGTGTGTGAAGTATAGATGTATAGGTGAAAGATATATTTTAGTATTAACCATTGCGTTGTGTGTATTGGTAGTTTACTTACTTAGGTATGTATGTAGTATGTATGTATGTGTTTACTAGGAGGGAGTGTTAGTATGTTCTTCTGTGTTGTAAAAATCTGTATGTATGTGTCTGTGTAGTGTAGGTAGTATGTAATAGTAGTATGTAGTAGTATCTTCGGGTCGTAGTGTAGGTACTAGCAAAATAGTGGTAAAAAATTTCTTTTTGGATTTGAAATGTTCAAGCTTTCACTTTCTCAGTTGGTTCTTGGTAGTTTAGTTTGGTTGAAGTCGTATAAAGTCTAAGTATGGTGGTAATGCTATTGTACACATAAGAATAAGAGTAAAAGAAGGAACGATGTATTACGTATTACATATATTTTCTTTTCTACAAATATTTTTCCTTCGTGACCGCCTCTCTTTCTCTCTGTCTGTATGGCAGCAGTTTATGTAGGCAATTGTATTTTGGCTTGTCTCTGCACCAGTAGTTCTGTCTATGTACATATATAGCAAAAGGGTGGCTTTCTCCCGGGTGTATCTCTAGCCTTTCGGCCTTGTTAGTACTTAGTACCACACAGACACAGTCAGGGAAACGTATAGTACAAATATAGTAATACATAGTTCTATGTAATAGTAACAGAGCAGCTTCGAAAAAGAAACTAGACCAGATCAGAAGAGAAAAGAAGAAAAAAAATAAGAAAACCCAAAGTAATATTTCCAAGATATTATCCTTCTTCAACTTTGGCGATAGGGACTGTCGGAAAACTAATATGCTGTCGTTTTACTCATCCGTCCCATTTTTTCGTTTAAATGTTGTGCACCAGTTACTTTACCCGCTGGAGCCGGGCTGGAGACGAACGTAACCACCGTGTGTGTATGTATGTACATATATTGTACATGTACATACGTGTATCGTATCATACATGTATATTCAGCAAAATATAATATTACTTGTAGTTTTTGCGACGTAGTGTAGTACGTGCTGAAGGAACTCGCTAATAATATAAGTAATGGTATATTGTAGAGCTGTGACTTGTAATCCTAAGCATCAACTTTTCTTGTCTCGTATTTAAGTGTGTCACTTTAACTAAAGACGCAGGTGTACTTAGTTGTCCATTTTGGTTGTTGAAATGATCTTCGTACATACAAATGTGTTGTGTATATTTGATTGCTTGTAACTTGCAACTTTGTAATGTTAGAAGTATTACTTATATAGTCTATCAGATTAAACTACATCAGATAATAACAGAGTTGATTCTTGAAATATTGAATTTGCTTTAGTAATGGGGAGGAAGAAACTTTCAGCAATCGAAATAGTATTTCTTGTGGCCTGGGGTTGACAAAATTAAAGCTAGGGACAAGCAAAAGTAACGATTTGAACGTGTGTGCAAGAAAAATATCGACTTATTCTAATGTGGTACTGTACATTGATGTTTGATGTAGAAAACAAACAAGTTTTGAGGGAAACCGGAGAGCATCTGGCATTTACGTCAATGGTGTGTCTCAACAATTTTGAATTTCAAAGGTTTAGTTTGGTTTCTGAGTATATTTGTGTATATATGAGTGTTTTCTTGGCTTGTGTGACTGTGTGACTGTTGCTTTGTATGAATGTAAATGATAAGATTAGAGCTTTGCGTTAACATAATATAAATAATGGTATGGTGAATGTGTTTGTGTTGGGTTATGAAATGAACTACGTGTTTTTTCATCCGTATTATGCTAATTTGCATAGAATTCCGAGAAACGAAGTGAAATGGAGTGTTTACTCAAGTTGTAAAGCTGAGTTAAGTCTTATCGCAAGATGTTTCGATATAAAAAAGAGAAAAAAGAGAAAAACAAAACAAAAAAGCTAAGCCTTTGGTAATGGGAAATAAAACAATAGAAAATATATGCACACAAAATCTACTGTACAAAATGCGATACTTTATGCCGTGAGACATTTGCTACTAAACTGGTTTACTTTTGCTATCAAGCCAGTGTAAAACACAACCAACTCATTTTACTATGTTATTGATAAATATTTTATTTTTTTCTAGGCTGCCGATGTATTCGTTTCACGAATTCTTTCGAGAAAGACTGGGGCGTGTTTACGAGTCCAGATTACCCTCATTCTTATCCAACGGGGATTGGCTGTCTTCTCTACTCATTTCAAGCTCCTAAGGATTATATTGTTCAAGTTTTTCTAGAAAACATTCATCTTCCCAAACCGAGCCGTGGGTTAGTTTATTTAGTTCACCTAAACTTCAACAATTATAATTCACATTTGTCTAAAAGCATCTGTATTAAGCTTTTAAAGCTTCCAAAGCTGCAGCTTGCAGCTATGGAAAATACATTTTATTATGATCATAAATACATATAATATTCCCAGAGATGCATATTATGGAGTGTAGGTATGTGTTATTGTAGGAATTGACCCTAATTTTTCAACCATTAAATTAGTGTACCAATATTCATGTACTTCTAGGAAAGGAAAAGTTCATATCTACTACCTAGACCTACATAGATATAATATTACATATTGTACGTACATTGTATACTAATAGGTATTTCCTGCTCCAATTTCCACTTACAATTTTTAACTGATTGGTAAAATTTAGAGATCAATAAATGTTAACGTAGATACTGGATTGTAAGGTTCATATTATATGCACACATCGCGTATAAATGTGATTTAATTGATATGGCTGTGGATTACTTGTTAATATTAGCTGAAAACTGATATCCAGTTAGTTTCATGAAAATGATTATAATTGACGTGAGTGAGAATACATAGCTGTCCACCTTAGGTATTTCATTAGATTGATGACGTAAATTTCCTACTATACATATCAGGTTACCTGCTGTTTTTTGTTCCGAGATAAATATAACTTTTAATGCAATGAATAAGGTCAGATTGTCAACGAGTCACAGAACCCGACAGGTTTTTCAATTTAATATTTTAGGTGCATATGTTATTTTCATTTGTATTTTCTGCTACAGACTATTCTATTTATTATTTTGCCTGAGAGAGAAAAGGTATGTTACGAACAGAATATTGAGCTGACAGAATTTGAGTTTTAGTAAATGGATATAATGTAGGATGTACCTATTGTTTAGGTAGATGCGAGTGTTTTTCGAAGAGGACGAATGGAGTTTGATGTTACAAATTACAGAGCACTAGAACAATTCTATATTTTGAAAGCTTTGTTCTATTTATGTCTAGGTAATAGGTATGTACTATGTACTTTGGACTAGAAGACTAAAAGTGTAGTACTTTCTAAATGCATATGAAGTACAAGTGGGCGGGAGAGAGATAGGATAAGTGTGTATGTGAAGTGATGCATGTATTTGTAGTGGAGTTGCAATTGGAATGTTGCTGTTGATGGCTGACAGGTGCGACGTGAGAAACATAAAAGGGGATTAGCATCAGAGCAGATGTAAATTGTGATGACAGTCCGTATCTTTACTCGTCCTTCCTGTAGATGGGAAAAGCCTCGCTTGAGATCACACATAAATAGCGTATTATTGCCTTAAAACATAAATACTCAAATTGTGCTGTATGTTGTATGTGTGGCTTATGGATTTGGATGGAAGGCTATAAACTTTGATGCTGCTGCATAAACGTCACTCTCTCAGTCAGATCTGCTCCCAACCAACATCTATCATAGTGATGAACTAGATTTCCATTTTCTGCCACTATGCTATACTCCTACGTACAACAAACACTAGTAGCTTTCTTTTTTCTGTATAAATATAGTAGAAATATTATCATATTCACACATTGCTCTCTCTTCCAGTATGCGCAATTTTACCAACAGTCTATCTAAGTACTAAAGTACAGATAACACGATTGAGCAATACCTTTACTACTGCGTTTTACGTCTTCGTATGTAACTTATGTGGGTGTTAGAAAAATATTTTAGTGCACAAATACATGCCAAGACTATTCCAACTAGTATAGGTACATATTGCATTTTACAAGATTAATATGTACATACCATGCCTATATATGGCAGGAATTCGTTTATCAAGTATGTGTTTACATTCGGTATGATAATCCAGAAATAGTTCTGTTGAAAAAAGTCAAGGAAAATTGCATATCGATTACTGCATTGGTGTATATCGGTAATATCCTGAGATGTTTACTTAGAAATAGTTTCAGTGAGTCTGTTTATAGGGGATGTAATATTGATGTTTTTGCACAAGTAAATATTATGTGGGACTAGTACTATGAGAGTACATGTGGATGTTGCAATGTTGAATGTGGATATGTGTTTAAAGTACTAAAGGAAGAATTCTAATGAAAAACACAGTTGCTATGTTGGAGATTACTTGAAATTTTTCCTGCACTTGAACGAGGAAGGAGTGAATGAGAGAACACCATGGAATTCACTTCTTTGCGGTCAAGCAACCAATCAATCTTTCTACAGTGCATCTCGACATCTAATCATTCAGTTTCATTCTGCTCCACACCGCGTACACGAACCGCATGGAACTCCTTCCAGTCTATCAACTCAGTTGGGATTTACAGGAAGATTTCGTTTCCTAAATGCTAGTAAGTGCTCCTTTTCTCTTGAATAACTTTTCATCTTTCAATAATGGAATCCAAACACACATACACAAACTCTTTGACTTTTCGCTACAACAAAAACTCCTTTGAAGCCATTATCACCAAAAAGGTGCATTCAAAACTGTGGTATTACTGATTACTGTACTGATTACTGTACTGTACTGAATACTGTTTAATTATTACTAATTAAACAGTAATCAGTTAATAGAAGCATTGAAGTAGAAAGTTACATTTAGCAAAATG